>JANFOE010001989.1:0-169709 GCA_025667525.1 Glebionis coronaria
GTTTTCGTTGTTGCTGTGTGTGTTTGTTGTAGCTTAGGATGTGCCATTGAACATGGCTTTGTAAAATATTGTAAGCCTCAGTGGGTGAAAAGACAAAAGGGTGTGTCAACAGTAAGAGCTGTTGATATTGGCCTAGGCATGTGTGTTTGGCCATATCAAGTAGTATCTTTTTATCCTACTTTTGGAAAAGAGCAACATGTGAGGATGTGGTTTTTGGAGGGTATACTTTTTCTGAGTACTTTTGGAGAGGCCAGTAGATAGCCATGTAAATGGTGAGTGGTTCTACTGTACGGTGGTGATGGGAACTGTTGGTGGGGGTAAAACGTTTAGTGGGTTGGGTGAAATAGGTGTAGAAAGGAGTCAATGTTTATCTATTTAAGAAGGTGGTTTGTGTTGGCCCATGTCTTATTTATTTGGTACGTGAAGCGCGGGCTGTGCGCTTTGCGGGCAATGTATTGTCAGTTTGAACGCGTTAAATTTAAGATGTTGTTGCAACCGATAAATTAATCTGAAATAGCATGGCTTGTTTAAAATCCGGGTGACAGAAACATACCTGATTACTTATAGAAAGTGTAAGGATCGGTGTGACTCAAACAAACTAAACTCTCACAATGATTCAAGCTAGAATACTAATTACTCATAGAACCAAACACTACTTTATTCCAAATATTACATAAAACCTTTTGTAATATCACATGAGAGACTTACAGACAAACACTCCTAAACATAATTTTATTCGTCACGGACACTTAAACACGCGCTTAATTAAACATGGATATTACTACGATATTAGACTCGTAAACACGGAAAAAAACACATCACAAACTAGTTCAAACTAAGGTTCCCCATGTCATCGTAAAGGTCATGAAGTAGTGCAGCTGAATCCATTGTGTGCCTATCGGAGTGGCGGTACAACTCTATCGTACGCTCAAGGACCATTATCATTCCATTCAAGCGCACACAGTTTGCACACGCTGAAGAGCTTGGAGAAGAAACTGGAATCGTTGAAGGTCTGGGAGAAGAGCTTGGAGGAGAAAAGCTCGTTGAAGGTCTTGAAGAAGAGCTTGGAGGAGAAAAGCTCATTGAACCTCCAAGAGAATTGATTAGTAGTTGTACGCGTTCGTCTTTCCATAAAAAAAATTTGCATCCATACGAAACTGGAGGTTGAACCCGTGAACGTGGACAAGCATAGTACAGTCTACCAAAGTTTTCAGTTGTCCACGATTCTCGAAGAACTACATCTCCACGTCCACACTTGCACGGAAAAGCTTCATGCTTCAACATGTACATAATAACAATTTGTTTATGATGATAAGTGTGTGTGATCTGCTGGTGGTTGTGATGATAAGGAGTGTGTGTGGTTCTCTTTTTATGCTAAAAAAGTGAGGGAAATTGTTAACATTTTCCCTCCAATGTTTTCCCTCCAAAGTTTTCCCTCCAATGTTTTCCCTCCAAAGTTTTCCCTCCAATTGACTCCCTCCAATGTTTTCCCTCCCATGCTGGTGGTTGTGATGATAAGGACTCATATCATGTAATACGATCCCCTATTGGCTCATATCATGTAATACGATCCCCTATTGGCTCATATCATGTAATACGATACCCTATTGGCTCATATCATGCAATACGATACCCTATTGCCTCATATCATGCAATACGATACCCTATTGGCTCACATCATGTAATACGATCCCCTATTGGCTCATATCATGCAATACGATACCCTATTGGCTCATATCATGCAATACGATACCCTATTGGCTCATATCATGCAATACGATACCCTATTGGCTCATATCATGCAATACGATACCCTATTGGCTCATATCATGCAATACGATACCCTATTGGCTCATATCATGCAATACGATACCCTATTGGCTCACATCATGTAATACGATCCCCTATTGGCTCATATCATGTAATACGATCCCCTATTGCCTCATATCATGCAATACGATACCCTATTGGCTCACATCATGTAATACGATCCCCTATTGGCTCATATCATGCAATACGATACCCTATTGGCTCACATCATGTAATACGATCCCCTATTGGCTCATATCATGCAATACGATACCCTATTGGCTCATATCATGCAATACGATACCCTATTGGCTCACATCATGTAATACGATCCCCTATTGGCTCACATCATGCAATACGATACCCTATTGGCTCACATCATGTAATACGATCCCCTATTGGCTCATATCATGTAATACGATCCCCTATTGCCTCATATCATGCAATACGATACCCTATTGGCTCACATCATGTAATACGATCCCCTATTGCCTCATATCATGCAATACGATACCCTATTGGCTCACATCATGTAATACGATCCCCTATTGGCTCATATCATGCAATACGATACCCTATTGGCTCATATCATGCAATACGATACCCTATTGGCTCACATCATGTAATACGATCCCCTATTGGCTCATATCATGCAATACGATACCCTATTGGCTCATATCATGCAATACGATACCCTATTGGCTCATATCATGCAATACGATACCCTATTGGCTCATATCATGCAATACGATACCCTATTGGCTCATATCATGCAATACGATACCCTATTGGCTCATATCATGCAATACGATACCCTATTGGCTCATATCATGCAATACGATACCCTATTGGCTCATATCATGCAATACGATACCCTATTGGCTCACATCATGTAATACGATCCCCTATTGGCTCATATCATGCAATACGATACCCTATTGGCTCACATCATGTAATACGATACCCTATTGCCTCATATCATGCAATACGATACCCTATTGGCTCATATCATGTAATACGATCCCCTATTGGCTCATATCATGCAATACGATACCCTATTGGCTCATATCATGCAATACGATACCCTATTGGCTCATATCATGCAATACGATACCCTATTGGCTCACATCATGTAATACGATCCCCTATTGGCTCATATCATGTAATACGATCCCCTATTGGCTCATATCATGCAATAAAATATATTGGTGATACTTATTAATTTTTTATATAAACAAAATAACTTGTTAATATTTTATATAAATAATTTAGTAATTATAAACTCTATTTACTGTTTTAAAACATTTTAAAATTAAAATTATTCTCGTTTCGAAATTTACTATTTTAAAACGTAATTATTGTAATTTATAAAATAAATTTACATAAATAAAATATATTGGTGATACTTATTAATTTTTTATATAAACAAAATAACTTGTTAATATTTTATATAAATAATTTAGTAATTATAAACTCTATTTACTGTTTTAAAACATTTTAAAATTAAAATTATTCTCGTTTCGAAATTTACTATTTTAAAACGTAATTATTGTAATTTATAAAATAAATAAAATATATTGGTGATACTTATTAATTTTTATATAAACAAAATAACTTGATAATATTTTATATAAATAATTTAGTAATTATAAACTCTATTTATTAACGTTTTAAAACATTTTAAAATTAAAATTATTCTCGTTTCGAAATTTACTATTTTAAAACGTAATTATTGTAATTTATAAAATAAATTTACATAAATAAAATATATTAGTGATACTTATTAATTTTTTATATAAATAAAATAATTTGTTAATATTTTATATTAATAATTTAGTAATTTAAAAACTCTATTTATTGATTTTTTTTAAACATTTTAAATTTAAAACTATTATAGTTTCGAAATTTAGGGTCGAAATTTCGACCCTAAATTTGGCACTAAAACTTTTTATTTTCAAAAAATTTCACGAAAATCTTAAAATTCTACACCAAAATTAAAAATTTCGCGGTTTATATTTAGGGTCGAAAATTAGGGTCGAAAATTTCGACCCTAAAATTTAGGGTCGAAATTTTCGACCCTAATTTTCGACCCTAAATTCTATCCACAACTTAGCCAAAACACTTCATTCTATCTTCATCTTCTTTACTAAAAAAAAAAAACGGGAGCCACTCCATTCTATCTTCACCTTCGCACCACCACCGTGCCATCCCACACTCCGTCCCACCACCTTCATTCTTCAATTTTCGACCCACTCCACCACCACCATCCGTCCCACTCCGTCCGACCCACTCCGTCCGACCCACCACCATCCTTGGCACCACCACACTCCACCCCACACTCCGTCCGACCCACCACCACACTCCACCCCAGTCATCACCACCACCACCCCGTCACCCCATCACCAACACCATCCTTCGCACCACCACCCCGTCACCCCAGTCATCACCACCACCCCGTCACCCCAGTCAGTCCCACCACCACCACAATTTTGTTTAATTATTATTATTATATTATTATAAAGGTATTGATTTTTTGTTTAATATATTAATTTTGTTTAATTTTTTGCTAAATGTGATTGTTAATGTGATTGTTATTGTTAATTTTTTTGCTAGCAACCACCACCACCACCGACGGCAGCAATAGCAACCACCACCGCCGGCGGCAGCAGCACCACCACGGCAGCAACAACAGTAGCCACCTACTACTAAAGGTAGGTGTTTATTTTTCTTATATTAAAAACGTATGAGCTAATTTTTTTACTTGTTTTCGGCTTATTTTGGCTTAATTGATTTCGGGTTATATTTAGTCTTAGTTGATTTCGGATTATATTTAGGCTTAGTTGATTTCGGATTATTTAGGTTTAGTTGATTTAGGCTTAGTTGATTTCGGATTATATTTAGGTTTAGTTGATTTCGGCTTAATTCTTTTAGGCTTAATGGATTACGGCTTATATATGGCTTAATATTTATTAAGGAATTTGGACTTATATATATATAGGGACGAGTTTAATTTTTTTATATGTTTATCGTAGCCAAGACCCAAGTCACAGCCGAGAACCGAATTCCCGAGTCACAGTCGTATAAAAGGTAATGTTTTTTTTTTGAAATTGTTTTAGTGTTTGTTTCAAATTAGATAAAATCTCGGAAACCAACTAATTTAGATTTTTTTTATTTTATGTTTGTGTTTGGTTAGCACCGGGACAGTCGGGACAAGTTCCTCATCCGGACCTTTTTTTCTATCTTTCCATCTTTGTTTATTTCAGCCGTGACCGAGGTGTGTAATTAATATTATGCATATGTTTATTATATTATATATTGTTAGTCTTTTGTAGTAAATAATTTTAGGATTGTTTTAGGATTCTAGTCGATTAATTTTGGAAAAGCCCCGTCCGAAATTAATCAACCTTAGAAAACCCGTCCGAAATTAATTTATTAGAAATTAATTTCGGAAAGTCCCCATTTTTGGGACTGCTTTTTGAATGTTTTGTCTCATTTAGGATATGAATGCGTATAACTGGTTTATTATTTGAGATGATTTCGACAGCGTTTCTCCTTTACTCCTACGAATATGTCTTTAAAAACACATATTTGGGGAGTAGAGGGGAAATGCTGCCGAAATATTCTCGAATAGTAAATCAGTTATACGCATTCATATATGAGACGAAACATTCAAAGAGTGGGTTAGGATTGCCTTCCATAGTGCACTAGTAGGTGAAAAAACATTCCTGATTGTTTGTTTTTAATGTGTTTAATTAAATCATTTATTTGAATAATGTTTATTTGCAACGCAGTTATGATAATTGATAAGAGTTGGACAACTATATCCAATCGTAATTCCGATGAATTTTTATATGGTCTTTTCACCTTCCTCGAGCATTGTAAGACATTTGTGCACCCCATCACACAAATGATCCGTTGCCCATGTAAACGTTGTTGTAACTGTGAGAGATTGGTTGACCTCCACACTCTTGAGGTACACTTATCCCAACACGGGTGGGACGAACATTATACCACTTGGAAATATCACGGTGAACCGATTCTTCCGCTTCCTACACCAGTATCACATTCACCTGAACACCTTGACATGAATACGTTCTTAGAAGATATTTCTGTAACTAATGTCGAAACTACACCGACTCAAACTCCTCCGACTCAAACTCCTCCGACTCAAACTCCACCTGATCAAACAACGGGTCCTAATAACGAGTTTGAAGAGTTACTTAGTAGGTCCACCCAAAAGTTGCACACGCTTACCAATTTGACTACATTGGAATTTACAACAGAGATTGCACACATCAAGGTTTTAAATAAAATTAGTGATGTCGGGTTTAACCAGATTCTAGCTTGTCTCCAGAAATTTTGTACCCGTAGTCAAGGTTTCAATTTCCCATCGTCATACTATGAAATCAAGAAGACATACAGGAAGATCGGGTTAGGATACGAATCGATTCATGCTTGTATAAACGATTGCTTTTTATATTGGGGATCAGAGGATAACAAAAAGAGGGATGATTGTCCAGTCTGCGGAGAGAGTAGATATAAAGACCCCAAGAAAACAAAGGGGAAGTTGGTTGCGAACAAGGTGGTGCGTTACTTTCCGTTAAAACCTAGACTTCAACGCATGTTCAACACAAAACACATAGCAAAGTGGATGACTTGGCATGCTACTGGACAGTCTAAGGATGGCAAGTTGAATCACCCCTGTGACGGTAAAGCATGGAAACATTTTGACTTGATGGTACCTGATTTCTCTAGTGACCCTAGAAACGTTCGATTAGGGTTGGCTGCAGATGGTTTTAATCCTTATGGCATTATGAGTCAAAATTACAGCATGTGGCCGGTCATATTGACAGCATACAACACACCACCGTGGATGTGTATGAAAGAAACTTCTTTAATGTTGACGATGTTAATTCCCGGCCCTAAATCACCTTCAAAAGATATTGATGTTTTCCTGGCGCCTTTGATTAAAGAACTCAAAGATTTATGGAAAGGAGTCAGGACGAAAGACGCTGCTACGGGTACTTATTTCGATATGAAAGCGGCGCTTTTATGGACCATCAATGATTTTCCAGCTCGGGGTAGTCTTTCTGGGTGGGTTGGGCAAGGCTACTACGCATGCCCCACTTGTAACAAGGACACTCCATCGATGGCTATCAAGAACAAAATCGTTTATGTTGGTCATAGAAGATGGTTAAGAACAAATCATTATCTAAGGAATAAAACTAGGCAATTCCATGGTAAAGCCGAACGAAAGCCTAAACCGAGAAAGTTTACCGAAATGGATATCCAGTTACAAATTAATAGCCTCTTGAGTCGTAAGCCGGGGAAGCATCCAAAAATTAAGAAAAGCAACCCACCTCCTGATAGAAATGTTGAATTGAATTGGACTAAGCGTTCTATCTTTTGGGAGCTTGAGTATTGGCCCTTTCTTCTACTAAAACACAATTTGGATGTCATGCACATCGAAAAGAACGTGCTTGAGGCAATACTGAATATCTTGTTACAAAACGATAAATCCAAAGACACGGCAAAGGCAAGGCAAGACTTGGAAAAATTGGGAGTTCGACCCGAGTTGTGGTTAGTTCCAAAAGGAAACGGGAAGTTTGAGAAGCCTCATCCAAAGTACTCTTTCACCAAAGCTAACAGGGAACTTTTTTGTAAATTCATCAAAGGAGTTAGACTACCTGATGGGTTTGGATCCAACTTTAAGCAAAAAGTCACTGCTAATTATGACAACATAACGGGCATGAAATCTCATGACTGTCATATAATGATGCAACGGTTACTTCCTTACGGAGTACAACAATACTTGCCCAAAAACATTGCAGATCCTATAATCCAGCTTTGCTTGTTTTTTAAGCAGCTTTGTTCTAGAATTTTGACGGAGGAGGACATGGTAAAAGCTAAAAACCAATTGATCAGTGTGATGATTAATTTAGAGCAAATCTTTCCTCCTGCTTTTTTTGACATAATGCCTCATTTGGTTGTACATCTACCCGATGAGGCTATTCTAGGTGCCCTCATTCGCTGCAGGTGGATGTATCCATTTGAAAGATACATGAATAAGCTAAAGAATTATGTCCGAAATAAAGCAAAGCCCGAAGGTTCTATCGCGGAGGGTTATGTTGCAGAAGAAGCATTAACTTTTTGTTCGCGTTATCTTGCTGAGGATGTCGAGACGAGATTTAACCGTCTTGACAGGAATGACGACGGTTTGCCTGAACAAAAAGATAAATTCCAGGTGTTCCGGTCCGCATGCAAACTGATGGGTAGAGTCAAAGATATTCATATGAGTTTAGATGTTACGCGGGCAGTTGTATGGTATATACTTAACAACAGTCCTGAAATCGAATCAGACATCTTGGCTTACAAAGAGTATGTCTCTTCCTTATCTATATTTTAAAAAATCTTCTTTCGGGATGACTTATCCTAATATCATGAACTTTTGCAGAGAATCGCCTGATAACGTGGAAACGAGGTTTCCCACCTGGTTTAGTCACAAGGTAAATACATTAGATATATTACCTTGGAGTTATTGCTCATATATCTAAATATGTTTGTATCTCTTTCGTAGATTCGTGAAAAAAAAACGACAGGCGACTGTAATGAAGAGTTATTCTCTTTGGCATGTGGACATACTAGTGCATGTACATACCCCGCTTGCGTAGTTAACGGTGTGAGGTTTGTGATACATGAACGCGATAAACTTCACACCACTCAATGCAGCGGTGTTTCAACAGCCGGGCTTGATGGAGAGATGTATTATGGTCAACTCGAAGAAATTCTGGAGCTCACTTATATCGGGAACCGCAAGGTTGTGTTGTTTCGATGTAAATGGTTTGACACCATTAACCCCCCAAATTGTACGAAACGCAATAGACGTTCTTACATTGAGCAGGGCATACATCATATTTTGACTAATAAGGAATTTCACAAAAATAACCAATACATTCTTGCGACACAAGTATCACAAGTATTTTACCTTGAAGACCTTGCTAGAAAACCAAAGGGTTGGAAGGTGGTCGAACATGTTTATCATGGCGATGTTGAAGAGTCCGATCAAGATGTTATACATGGTAGCAGTTCATCAAATTTTACGCTGAATGTTGGTTTGACTTGTTTGGAGGATACAAATTTGAGTTTGAATGACGAATCGGCAGAAGTGTCCGCCACACAGGTTAATGAAGACGATGATGATCTAATCAATAATGAAGATGATGACGTTGCACATGCCCTTGATGATGATGATGTTCAAATGTCTGATGATGATGAAGTGAACCCTAATAATGTTGTTGAAGAAGTTTTATCTAGCGATGATTCAGATTGTGATAATTGATCTTAAGTTGTAATTTGAATGAAACAATGATTTAATCTTTAGATGTGTAATTTTTTTTAATGAAATTGTTCTTATATGTTTAAATGTGTAAATTTTTATGAATTTGTGTATTAGCATTAACCGGTCCACGAAATTGTGTGTTCATGTACTTGTTATATTACAGATGGCGTGTGTAGGTGGTAGATCACACGGTGGGGATGGTGATGGTACTCCACCTAGACGACCTACAAAGTCCGTACCCGGCAATTGCGAAAGTAAGAAATTGTGATTTATTTTTATTTTATGTCAACTCTTATTGTTAATTAAGTGTGTTTGAATTTTCACGAATCAATAACTTCAATAACTAATCTTTGCAGGTGAACCGATACCACATATGGTTACGGTTAATACGAGCCTAAGGAGGAAGCATAGGGCGCATGGAGGACCTTTGCCAGTTTCATTTGATGTTTATGATCTTAATAGCTTCCATCCGTTAGGCAATAATGCTGCGATGTTGACCTCTCTGATGGGGGAAACAGTCCGACCACTTCCACTTACTTGCGAGTGGGAACAGATACCATTGCACCTCAAAGCCCATATCTTTCCTACACTTGAGGTATTAATTGTTTGCGTTACATCTAGTCTTATTAACTGTTTTGGTTGAAAATTGTTTGTTTATTTAAATGCATATGTTTACATGTAGACCTATTTCAACCTGACGGGTTGGTTGGATAGTCATGATACTGTGACTTATGGCGGGGTAACATATGTGGTGGGAGAAAGGATAACAACAGGAATTAACTGTAAGTTGAGGCTACTTTGGCGCAAAAATAGGAACTTGTTAAAGCATGACTATTATTCTATCCATGATTCGGCCGAGGAAGCGGCGCTTGTACCGCCCCCATCGAGTTCTACATGGGCCAACAGATCAGCAAGGGAGTGGCGTGATTTGTGCCGGTATTGGTCCGACCCGAAACAAGTGAGGAGAAGTGAAATTAATGCAGTTAACCGCTCGAAAAACAAAGTTTCTACACATCAAGGGAAAAAATCATTCGCTCAAGGAAGGAACGAATATGTAAGAATCGTTATAGTTTTTGTGATCATTTAAAAGTTTTATATTGTTTATTTATATTTTGTTATTAATTTTTTTTGGTAAAGATCTTGTTATTAATTTATTTGATATTGTACAGAAAGTCAAGCATGGGACCGATGAGGACCTTATACAAACTTGGAAGAGGGCACGCACAAACAAGAATGGCACTATGTCCGAGGAAAATGCAGACAGATATGTAAGTAATTTAATTTATACATGCTTTAATAACATATTTTTATTTGTTTTTAACTTCTTTTTTTGTCTTTCTTTTTCACAGTCGAGAATGATGTGCATAAAAGAAGCGATTTCTTGCGGTGCTGAGCAGTACAAAAGTGATCAAGAAATAATTGATCTAGTAAATCCGAGCCGCAACACTCAAAATATCGTCGGCAGGGGCAGGAAGTTGCCGGGTGGTGGTACCTCATATGGATGCGGGAGTAGTTCTTATAGTGAGGGAGTGACTCGAGAACAACTCTCGGAGGTACTTAGGATTCATGAGCAAGAAAAAGAGCTGCTGAGGAAGCAAACCGAGGAGGCGCAGCAACGGGCTAATTTGGCCCATATGTATGCTAGTATGGCGCAACAAAATGCTGAGGTAAACAACGCCCGCCTAAGTCATTTGATTTCTCATTATACTTCACATGTGGGTCGAGGGTATACCGGACCTCCTAACCCTTTTATACCGCCACCCCAATTCGCTTCTATGCCTGGCATGTCTCAGATCCCTGGTATGCCTCAGTTCCCTGGTATGTCTCAGGTCCCTGTTATGCCCCAGTTCCGTGGTATTCCTCCCCCTCCCGGATTTCCATATAATGCTCCACTCAACCCACTCCAACCTCCAATTACCCAAAATAACAGTTTCACTAACTGTAATCGACCCGTTGTCAACACCACTGGCCCCTCGAGTTCTAACTCTCGGGAAAGTCCCAACTATACCGTCAGCCTAAATCCTCATCAAAATGATACTCGGACCGTCGACGAGTTGGCTCGAGATCTTGAGAATGCCAACAACATGTCCGATAATGAGCTAATTAACTCGGATGCTGATGAGGGGGATGATTCGGGTGATAATGATCAGGCCAACGGGGACTATTCAGATTAGGAGTTGTTGGTTTTAGACTTTTTATTTTGTGTAATAACTTAAGACTTGTTAAATTGTGAAACATGGATTTATTGTGATGTGTAATAATTTTAGACTTGTTACATTTGTGAAATAAGGATTTAGTGAAATGTATTCTAACGTTTTGGCTATTTAACGTATTGTAAATTAGTAGTATTGTACTGTTTAGTGATTTGTAATATTGTGGATTTGTTGAAATATAGATTTTTTTCCGGAAAAAATGCCGGAAAAAAATCTGGGAAAAAACTGCAAAATGCAGTTTTTTTTTTTTGCCCAGAAACCATTTAGGGTCGAAATTTCGACCCTAATCATATAGGTAGGGTCGAAATTTCGACCCTAAATTATAGTTAGGGTCGAAAATTTCGACCCTAAGTTTTAGGGTCGAAATTTTCGACCCTAAATTTCGACCCTAAACCCCTTCTGCACAAAATATTTCTGGACAAAAATAATATAAAATGTTTAGGGTCGAAAATTTCGACCCTAAAATTTAAAGAAATTTCGACCCTAAATTATTAAAAAAAAAAAAAACTTTTTTATAATCTTTTTAATATATACACGTGGATATTAAATAAAAAAAAAAAAAAAAAAAAAATTTCACAAAGATAAAAAAATACACGTGGATATAATTTAGGGTCGAAAATTTCGACCCTAAATTAAAAAGAGATTCGACCCTAATTTTTGGTCAAACTGTTTTTTGGAAAGTGGTGGGCCCCAAATTTTCGACCCTAAACTACAAAGGGTTTTTCGACCCTAGTTTTTTAGGGTCCAAAATTTAGGGTCGACCACTTAGGGTCGAATATTTCGACCCTAAATATTAGGGTCGAAAACCCTTTGTATTTAGGGTCGAAAATTTCGACCCTAAACCCCAAAATTGTTGTAGTGAAAGGGCACTATGATATTTTTATAGAAGTAACAAATGCAATATCTTTTATGTCATGGAATAAGTGAAATTATAAGTCCTGATTTTGTATACCATGTTTATGAATGCTTAAGAGAGCTGGGAACGGTTGGGGCTCAAAACTGGTGTCAAAGGAAAAAATGAGTGCCACGTAGGTTCGAAACGAGAATTTTTGTGGCGCCAAAGGGTAAAAAAAGGGGGGATATAATGGGCTCATAAATACCCATTTTATTAAAAAAACAAAAAATAAAATAAAAAATTTACCATCTCAGTTGGTTGGGTTGACGCGAGAATCCTTGGCGTCACGTTCTGTGTGGTAAGCCAACGAAAGTTTGGTTCCAAAATCTTAACACCCAAAGTTTGGCTCCACCGTTCCCCCACTCTAAGAGTAAGGACTATATACTAATCACATGTACTTTTGTAGAATATTGATGGAATTACGCAAGGGCGGGTGAAATAATGTCGCTTGGGTCGAAATCGCATGGAAATAGACATGAAAAAAAAGTCGTAATAAAAAATGATAGCTGATTATTTTGAAAGGCGAGTTGGATTCGGTTATGTACTAAACAGAACAAGTGAAAAGTCAGTGAAAGCTCTGGAATCATGTATTTGAAACCGTGTCATACATAAATTTCTGATTTCTTTCATAACATATCACATAGTTTAAAAAAACTTAATATTAATTAAAGTCATGCCGACTAATCGTGTATTAACTAATAATTATATTAAAGAAAACATTAAATAACTAACACTAAGCTTTATAAAAGTACCCATATAGTTAAGATAAGCTATTAATATTAACAAAAGTCATGCCGACTAATCATGCATTAACTAATAATTATATTAAAGAAAGCATAAATAACTAACTCTACGCTTTATAAAAATACAAACACATATTTACCTAAACATAAAATCTTACAAACAATTAACTCTGTAAATAAAAAACTTAAAAAATAAATACAAGTCATCCTGATAATGAATTAAAAGACAATCATACTAAATTTTTTTACAAACAATTGTTTACTAAATAAAAATAAGTAAACGACAATCAAAAGTCATACCCGTCCATCGGACGGGTTTTGCCACTAGTATATATATATATATATATATATATATATATATATACAAAACTCAATTTAAGTACAGAACTATGTAGAACTATTTAAATAAATATGAACCATTAGATAAGTTTGATTAGAGGTTAAGATTAAATGTACAAAAACTGTAATTAACAAAAGATAAAGGTTAATTTTTAATTAAGCAAAAAACTGAAAAGGGTAATATAGACCATCCAAAACACAATAACCATTTGAAAAGAAAGCTGTCAGTTTATTCAATTATATTTAATATTTTACCAACAAGACACGCCGCCATAACAACCCTCATCTCTCCATCATCGAGTCTCCATCCTATTAACAACCAAGAACCGAAGAAAAACCTCCACCACCAATTCATGTCACATCCACAATGGTTGACCCTATCAGTAGTGTCAGCAGTCGCATATCGTCTTTTTTCTTTCAGACCAGAGCCGCCGAAACCTCCACCACCACCGCCACCAGTGGATCTCCCGGATCTCGAGGCTGATTAATGTTGTTCATTAATTATCTAAATGGTATACATTAATGAGAGTGGTTGTTTTAATCCATGGTATTACTAAGCATTCTATTTTTGTTCACGGTTGCTTAGATTCATGGATAATACATTATGAATTTCATCAAAACATATATGATGGTTATACACTCGAGTTTTGCACAAGGAATCAAAAGGTAATTTTTTTATTGAATCAATTGATCGATTTTTGCTTAGCTTTGAATATAAACATCTTTTTTTACATGATGTATATTTTATTTAATCAATTACATAAGTTTATATTTAAATTGTTTTTTATTTGGTTAAAATTAATTTTTTTTACTGATAATTTATTTCGAACCCTTGTCCACTGTGAATGGAAACCTAGGCCAGTTTTGAATAGATTTTTTTATTCATCACATTTTGAAACTATGTTTTGTTGGTTTTTTATTTCATCAGATTTTTTTATTTCTAAACATTTTGAATCGAAACCTTCGCCACATTGAATATTATGTTTTCTTAGTTTGTAATTAAATATATTTTATTTCTTCACATTTTGATCCGATCGATTATATTGGTCTTCTTTTTTGTTGCGATTTTGGATGGATATGAATATGTTGGTGTGCATAAAAAGAAAAAAAATCCTTGTGCCGCTTTGGTAATTTTTATTGTTCGTTTGATTTGTATTAGTCATTAAAATATCATGCGTACTACATAAACATCCATTAATTACTTTAATTGTCATTTATTTCATACCAATTTATTTATTCCTTAAAAAGATGAAACATAGGTTAGGTATTAGTCTACTAGTTTTGTGCTTGATGATATTAGTTTTTTTAAAATCAAAATTTAATTTATAACCTGTGATTACTATCATGTTCTTATAATATTTCTTTTTGTTTTTCTTGTCAGAAAGTGTATGCATCTTTTTTTAGCAAGGTGCATGAATGTTCTCGCCAAGGTGCATGTATGTTTTCGTCAAAGTGCATGTATGTTTCGGAAAGGTGCATGTATGTTTTTGGAAATGTTCTTGACGGAGTGCTCGGAGTGCTCATATGTTCTTATGAATTTGATGAGAAAGTGAAGAGTGCACTCATGTTTTTTGAACGACGCATGTTTATATTTTAGATGAAATATTTGTATTTAAATTTTATATTATTTTTTGTTAAACTTTGTTACTGTATAATATTTTAATTCTTTCGTATATCATTAATTTTTTTTAGCAACGTATGTCATTAATTTGGATGTTCCATGTATAGTTTTATGTGTTGGGTATAAATTTAATATTAAATAACTTGGACTAAGAATGTTTGTGCAATTACCATTTGGAACAATATAACATTAATGCCTAAAAATTTGTACACAAATATGCACCAGATTTTTTTGAAAATATTGATGCTTAAAAATATTTTCATGTTTTCAAAAAACTAAGAGATTAAAAAAAATTTATATTAAGAAAATTCAAAAAATAAGTCTTTTACTCTTATACCCTTTCCAATTAAATAAAACCATTTAATATTACTAATTTTTGATTGGTTTAAAAGAGTTCTGCATAGTTTTACACTTAGAATTGGTTCTGCATATAACCCACCCCTATATATATATATACATATATATATATATATATATATATATATATATATATATATATATATATATATATATATATATATATATATATATATATATAGGGGGCTTTCTTTTTAAAACCATTTTAAGTGACAGAACTATCAGAACCATAATCAGCCAATAAGAATTTAGTATTATTAAAGAATTTCATTTAAATCAAAAGGGGATAATAGGAAAACCTATAGTTTACTTTTGTCTGTAATTAGTTTTTTATTTAATTTCTTTATTTTCCCAAAATTAAAAATAAGGTTTTTTCTTAATTTTTGATTTTTTTTTAATTTTTTTCGAAATTATTTTTTTAATAATTTTTTTTCTTTTGCTTTTTAAATTCTTCTATTTTTCAAAATTCGAAAACATTAGTGTTTGAAAAAAAAAACTTTACATGTATAAACATACATGTTTTTGTACTTTACAATTTTTTGAATTTTTCTATAAACATACATGTTTTTCGTTAGAGTTGTCACGTGTGCACATATATTTTTTGAATAATGTAAATTTATAGCAAACTAAAAACATACACGTTTGATATCCATTAAAATAAAAATTATTAATAATACCAAAAGGACACATGCACTAATATTTATCTGAAGTCTTCAAAAACATACATGTCTGTCTCTAAAAACATACTTGTACTAAAAACATACATGTCCGCCTCTAAAAACATACATGTCCGCCTAAAAAACATACATGTCTGCCTCAAAAAACAAACATGTCCGCCTAAAAAACATACATGTCCGCCTCAAAAACATACATGTCCGCTCAAAAACATACACGTCCGCTAAAAAACATACACGTCCGCCTCGAAACATACATGTACGCCTACAAAAACATACATGTCCGCCTCCAAAAAAACATACATGCAAGCTTTCCAATAGCAAATATGAGCGCGTTCCAAAAACGTATATGTACTCGTTTTTCATCAAGATCTTGGAACCATACATGCACGCCTTGTTACAAGATAAAAAGGATGTCATATGTATACAGTAAACAATAACACAAATTAGCAATTGCCCAAATACTTATTTTAAACAAAATAGTAAATAACATACATGTATTATTAAAAAAACATACACGTAACTTGTAAAAAAGATGTATGTATTGTTAAAAAAAACATACATGTAACTAGTAAAAAACATACTTGTATTATTAGAAAACATATATATTTTAATGAAAAAAACATATATGTATTAATGAAAAAAACATGCATGTATTAAAAATAAAGTATAAACCTTAAGTAATAAAATCTTAAAGTTTACATAGTGGCCCATCTAATACTCTCTATTTAAGAATCTTATCATCATGGATACTAGTCATAGTACTACTAGTAAAAAATTCAGAACTAAGTTTTATATTATAAAAATACGTAACCAATATCTCAGTTAACATCCATGCACCATATAAATAATTTTATGACTGTATATAAAGTTAAAGAGATTGTATCTTTTCATAACTTTATAAAGTCATACGAGGATAAGCTTCAAAATTTCTTTATCCTTCTTCAAACATAGAAGTGACGGTGTCACGCTACTATTCTTCTACTTCGAAAACAAAACATAGAAAAGCTAGTAAACATATTCAAAACAAGAAAATCCAAAAAACATATAAACAAGAGAATGTCATATGAACATAGATCAGAGATGAACGACATCCTATAATATTGAACATACATATTTTTAAGTTTTTTTTTGGAAATAAAATGTGTGTTTAATCGTTCTAGATCACGACGACCATGTCCTCACTTCGCCAAAGAAAAAAAGCAACCACCATAATTTTGTATACCACAGAATATTAGCTTTTAACAATAAGCTCTTAATTTATCATGTATACTTGTTTCTTGTGGTACTAATTCCTGTGCTTACATTAGTCAATAAATATGCCAACTAGTAATCGTGAATGCATGACATTCACAAGCTAACTTCAAATCAAATACCCAGTAATTTATAAACGAAGCAATGGATCTAAGAAAACTAACCGACAACGACAAGAATGACCAACCCTCGAATATCCTGCCGGCGCCGAAAACTCACACATCGAACGTGTCTTTTACTTTGTAGATGTGTAAAAGTGTTGCAGATACATACCCGTGACTAAAGAGATTCAACATCATAAGTTACCATTAGAGACCCAAATCAGATCTGAAAAACTTATAGCAACAAATAAAAGATATAATCAGATCTAAACAAGATCGGATACCATGTTAACGGATTGAACATCGTGGTAAAAGACTGGACATCCTGGTAACGGATCGATGTGGTTTTCGAATATGGAGACGGTGGCTTTTTTGGACGTGACAGGGATAAGATCAATATCAATTTGTTACAATTAAAAAAAATAGAATTATAAGGATATTATTCGTGGCTATAGCAATAAAAAATGGAGCAGATCTTCATTGATTTTTTTGGTAATGGTGGGAGGAGGAAAAATATGGAACGATGATTTTGAGAGAGAAAAAGATTAATGAGGCTAATATAAAATTAAAATTATTATAGTGTAGAGATATTTTAGCTAAAAGTTAAATGCCAAGTTTGCCCTTATCTATTAATTTCCAGATAAACTCTTTATTTTTAATTACAAAAATGCCATTGTGCATTGACATAGTGTACATTGTGTATTAACTAGTGTAAGAAAGATGGTTCTGATAGCTCTGTCAGTAAAAATGGTTCTGAAAAGAAAGTTACACTATATATATATATATATATATATATATATATATATATATATATATATATATATATATATATATATATATATATATATATATATATATATATATATATATATATATATATATATATATATATATATATATATATATATATATATATATATAGAATTTAGATAAAATGGTTTAGGTGCTTAAAGTTGTTAAAATGAGAAGTAATAGAAAATGGGAAAATATCACATTTATTGATTAGTTTTGGTTCGTTTATGATTTTTTAGTTCGTGTACGAGTGTTTTGGAAGTTTTAGTTCGTGTACGAGTAGCTAGTTCATAATTTTTAGTATTACTAGTTTTTCGTGTATCAGTTTTGTATCATAGTTTATCTATTATTTTGTTATATCGAATGCACCATGTGATAATGTATCACTAAATTTACGAATAAATGATTATTTACGCTAATAATATTTTTCGAAGTATAACTATGTATCATATGTATCAGCTATAAATTTTTACGTATCAAAATTTTTAGTGATTTTATGCCAATGTTTATGTATAAGATTTATTGTTTTGTGTTTAATATTAAATAAATCACATGTTAATTGATAAAATCAATTGTTAAGATGACTTTTCATTTTAACAACTTTAAGCTACTACACTACAATAACCTAACTCTATATATATAGGGGAGCGTTATTGTGGTGTACACATTTAAACTAGAATATAATAGGTACACTTGTGGACCGTTAGATCAAGGTAGATGTATCAAGATCAATTTTGATTAAATGAATGGCATTGTTGTGATACAATAAAAAACTGATGGTATTGTGTATCATTTTAACAAACAACTTCTAAGACTTGTTACTCACTTCACTCCTCTTTTATAACTGACACACCAAAAAAAAGATTTTAATCAATATCACTTCAAAATAATCTGTAGATGATAGACTGCAATTTTCTATTAAACTTCTACGTCATTTTTAACGTGATACATAACTAAGAAACTAGACTTGAGGCATATCTTCCGCCCAAATGATATATACGAAAAGACTAGAAATGGAAACTTGTTTACTAGTTGATGTTTTGGATAAGAATTGATACACGTGGTTTAAACTTTTTACAATAAAATGATACAAATCCATTGTAATGGAAACAATTCATACATAATACTAGTATCAATACTCGGCATCAATACTCTAGATCAAAGATCAACTGATACATACTAGTTTATTAATGTTGTGTAAATATTTGATCAACTGATACAAGATTAGTATTTTTAATATCAACATTAGTAACCTTGCAAAGTAACCTCAAAACCAAAATGACACATTGCAACTCTTCCATAAGTACCAAACAGAACCATAGCCGCCTGAAGAACACTTGAATTAACCTCAATGACCGGACCAACTGTTCTAAACCGCGACACACCAATCTAAACTACAGCACCATGAAACTAAACTAGGGAAACTATAACTCCTAATGAACCTAACATCAACCTGACCTCGAAAACGACTTCAACCATCTCTAGATACCTACCCATGCAACAAACCACTAAACACCATTCTATACCCTCAACATTTGACTCTTGCAATGCGACCTTTGGTAAACAAACACATCCGGTGACCTCAAAAATCATGTACAAACCTTCCCTTGCTACCCGACCACCTCTATAACGACCACAAACCACTTCATAACTGCGACATATAACGACCAAAAATCACCATACGATACTAACAAGACGATCTGGACTGGAACCGTTGAATTCACCAAAAAAGATAGCTACCAACTTGAATTCATAACCAAAAAAACTTAGCTTGTGACCTCGACCTCCACCTTGGATCTAAATGAAAAACGTGTTACAATATTTGCTACCTGTTATATGATCAAAAATGTAAGTAGTCAAAACAACAACAAAATTGTACTAACTTGGATCAGTATCATAGTAAAACTAAGCTCAATGTAAAGTTATGCTCTACTTTAAGGAACATGGTACATATTTTTTAGGGTTGCATCATAAATAAATATGCTCAACAAATTAACAACAAGAGCATATCAGAACAAAAATAGAGCAGTGACATATTTCTAATAGCTCCATAATCATGAATAAATGAAAAACAAACCTACCTTTTAACCATATTAACCTTATAATCAAGCACAAGCCATCACTATATGTTTTTATAATGTTTTATGTAAGTAACAATAATAACTTTGCTTACAAAAAAAAAACGGAAAGCTGGGGAAAAATTGAATACGTACCGGTTTCTTGGTACCGAAACTGTTACCGGTACCGAAATCTCGTTCGGTATGGTTTCGGTACACGCTTTCATGATCGGGAAAAAACCGGTACCACCAATTCGGTATGGGACTGTTATCGAGCTCATCCGTACATTCAACAGTTTTTATTATAACAATACTAGATATCCACTGTTTAACAAAATTTAATATAAATGTTCACTTTTTAACCAAATTTTATATTAAAAGTATCATGTATTTTAACCCAAATACATACATAAGTACCGGAATAATTAATATGTCTGATGGTGGCGACCGGTTAAGCGTGACGGACTCGAATCACCAAACGAAATCAACAACCGTAGAAAGCAATGAGAAAAAAATAAGTATTAGTAGTAAAATCTCTAATATGACACCCATTCTAATTCAATGCAAACAATTGATACTTCTTATTTTTACAAAAATGGTGCCTTTAATAAAAAGTATTGGTAAATCTCGAGTGGACATTGTAATAGGACTAAAATGTAAATCAACTAATGGCCTCGAATGACCATGAAGATGAATATAAAGAACTAGAATGTATCACCTTAGTGCGTGGGGTTTCTTTGGAAGATCTCCTCAGCGACCGGATCGCGATCGGATTGGAAAACAGACACCCGTGGAATCGTAGAACTTGTAAATTTCATAGACATGGAGGTTACATTTCAAGGATAGAAAAAGGGTCGATTGATTTAGGGAGATGAGGATTGATTTTTTTGATTAGATTTAAAATAATTAGGGTATGATGATCTAGAAAATGGGGAAGACATAGGTGAAAGAGAAAGACATAAATTGATACACGACTTGTATCAAACAATTTGGTAGTCTAAAAAATTTTGTTAACAAGTCGAATGAGAGAGAAATAAATATTGTTAAATATATTGATAAGGGATGAAAATACCTGTTGTACCATTCTAGGTGTATTTACTACTTAATTTCATTTTCAGTTTTGTTTAAAAGTAAAATGCCACATGTCCTATTACCATTGGTACCTATTGTGATGCATTTTAAAGTGTAACGCACTTGAACGATATATATATATATATATATATATATATATATATATATATATATATATATATATATATATATATATATATATATATATATATATATATATATATATATATATATATATATATATATATATATATATATATATATATATATATATATATATATATATATATATATATATATATATATATATATATATATATATTAATCTTTCGTATAATTTAGTTATAATTTACGCTTATGTATCGTTTATTTGTGCTTCTGCCAGATTCTATGGTGACAAAATTGTATGGATTGGCCGGGTTGAGTATCATTTTTATTAAGAAGAAATTTGTTTTTTCATTTAGCCCAAAACCACGGACCGAGGACCGAACTGAGTGTGTTTGGTCTCGTCTGAGAAGGCATATGATGTCATGATAGTTGGTTGTACGTAGTATTTTGCTGGACTAAACCTAACATGGATCGAACATGTAAGTTGGCATATAATGATAGTTAGCGTAACTAAATGAGGGAGAGGAAATAGAGTTTAAATGTGCTGAAAACATATAATTAAATAGGAAGTTAGTTTGAGTATTTAATTAACTTTGGGTACATTACAATTTGATTTATAAGAGGAAAAAATATGGACGTTTAGTGCATTCAGTACGCGTGGATATTACAATCAAAATATTTTTGTCTACTGTTAATTTATATATAACAAAAGGACATCGATACGTAGGTGAGGTTTACATATAAGCATGGCTAGTAAAAAGGATAAAATATGCCTAAAAAAAATTAATAGATACATTGTCACATAATATATAACATGGCATGGTCACGCAACTTGTATAGTTTTTTCACTTACATAAACGTACAACTATATAAGCAACCTTTTTATTTAGTAAAAACATTATTTAGTAATTAAGACATTAAGAATGGCTCTTGCGTCCGTTGACTTGATCTTTCTTTCTCCCACATTCTTGTGAAAGAGCTCACATTCTTATTGATAAAAAGATATACATTTCTTGTGCCAAACGATATCCGCTTCCTGATAACTTGAATCTCAAGTGGTTCATTTTGTCTCAAAATTTTCTTTTTGATGTCTAATAGGAACAAAAGGTGAAGATGAAATTAAATAGTTGTAATCCCTGGTAATTTTTGCTCTAGCCCTTTGTTAGACCACGCAAATTCGATGTTCTAAAAAACGATAATGGACATTTTATCATTGAAATTAAAATCCCTAAATAATAGGGAAATATTAAGAGAGAAGAGTGTTGCCGGGTCATTTTTTTTTCTTGATCAGAAGAATTTGTAGTTTGTGCTTTTTTAGTTTCTAATTTAATATTTAATATATTTTTGTTATAATTTATGCTAAAGTAGGTTTTATATAATTTCTAATGTATAATCTTTTTTTTTAATTTTTTAATATTTTTTAATTGAATGTGTTTATTGAATGAATGCATAGTTGCTTGTTGAAGTTGTGTATGATTTTATAATGATTTTTGTCAAATTACACATCAAAATACCCCTTAAATAGACAATAAAACTAAATTGTGCTAAATATAAGTGAAAATATGTTTAGTATACTTTATTGAGTCTTGAAGGTACAAAGGATATAAAAGCAATAAAAAAGGTGAATTTCAGATGCGTTTCGTCGACATTTACACGTTTTTCGAGATGCAAACAGGGTCTACATTTATACACGGGCACACCATTAGAAAGAGCATAAGATTCCGTGTCCAATGGTACTTTCAATTTTTTTTTTGGGGCCGCCCGATGCATCTTCTATAGGCAAGTGTTTGTAGACAAGGACTTCTATATCAGGCCTTCTTCACATAGCTCTGTGAATTTGTAGACAAAGACTTCTATATCACTTGGAGAATCGTATGCTACGTAGCCTTTCAAATACGTAGTACAAAATTTGATTGTGTTTTTGCGGTTCATGTTGTTCAAAAATGTTTATTTGCTCAACTGAACGTGTGCATAAATGGAACTTGAGTAAAATTATTGGGGGGGGGGGGGGGGGGGGGTCGAGTGATACATCATTTAATTTTTGCGAGCCAAAATTATATTTCCTTAAGCAAATATAAGTATATATTTAAAGTTTCGGGATGACCGTGACGCTCGTAGGTCTTCACTAAGGTTCGTCCTTGAATATGTGAATTATTAACATGGTCAATAAAAATCACAAACCATTTAGGAATTAGTGATTTCAAAACATACATGTTCATTAAATGAGTTTTGATAATAGACAGGTGCAGATCTAAGTGATAGTCATGTGTCCAGTGGATTGAATACGACAAAGTGCATTTTTGTTTGAAGTTTTTTATTCTTTGAAAACGCTACACCCAATTTGAAAAAGTGCATATAAAGAAGAGAAACATTATTTTGAGTTTCTTTTTGTTTTTTTTAAAAGAAAACTCTGAAGCTTGAAGACGCTAAATAGCCATTTTGTACTTGTCTATTTTTTTAACAAAATACTTGTCTCGTTTCTACCGTTGTATATGGTGGGACACAAGTGTGCCTTTGGACTACAAGATATATTTTACTTAAATTTTTTTGTGATATATTTTACTTAAATTTTTCTCTTAAACCATTTGAATATATTTCAATAGTTTAAATGAGTTATGTATTTTTAATGGTAACTTATTTAAATTTTAAAATTAAACATTTTTAATATCTAATGCTATAGTTTTTATGTGGCTTATGATTTCGTTCGTCTGCTTGATCAACATGGGGTTTCGATGACCGACTCGGTCATCATATTGGCTCTTGTTGGGAATAAATTTAGGCCAGAACACTTGAACGCTGACAAGAACAACTTAAGCGTTGACAAGAGCAAAGTGAGCGCTGACAGCATAAGCGTTGACAAGATAAAGTCAAGCGTTGACAGATTGAAGACAAGCACTGATGGAAGATGTGAGCTACACGTATATTATATTCTAGATTACTTCTAGTAAGGATAGAAACGACAATGTATTTTCTATGTTTATCTTTACCTAGAATAGTTGATTCGTAGCTTATTGTACAAGACTTCTTGTTCTATAAAAGAAGATCTTTTAGGTTAATGTTTAATATCAGTTTTCATAGTATTCGCAAGTTAAACCTTTCATTGTAATCAACACGATTATTCTAATACAAGTGAAAGTTTGTTTAACATCATTGTGTTTTAGATCAAGTGTTAATTCCGCATAACACTTTGTTACTTTATTCATAAGCAAAGGTTTCTCTACGTGTAGTACTTGATCTAATCTCGTATACACAAAGTTTAATCGATCTAAGTTTGGGATCAACAAGTGGTATCAGAGCTTGTTGAGAAACTTTTGATCTTTAAGTAACGCAAGAACCCTAAAACACCAAACCCTAAAAACCCTAAAATTCTCAAAACCCTAAAAACATCATGTCTGGCACAAATCAACCTCCTGCTTTGCTTCAAAACAACTTCTCAAACCCTAGTATCAAAATTCCCATGTTTGATGCCAGGAACTTTGAGCTTTGGAAGTCCAATTTTGAGCAATACATAGCTATTCATGACTACACTCTTTGGGAAATTATCGAATATGGGAACACATTCGATAAAGCAGCAAAGATTACTGCTGCTATTGCCACAAGGACAGCTGTTCCTAATTGTCCTGAATCTGATAAGGTGGAAAAGCCTGAAGATGGGAGAGCTGTTGCTGTTGAAGATATAGCCAAGAAGAGGGTGGACATGAAAATCTTGAATATCTTGAAACATGCCCTAGGTCATGAGAATCAGCACAAGTACAAACGTTTTGAGTCTGCAAAAGAGCTTTGGGAAGCTCTTGAAGTTGCACATGGTGGCAATGCTGACACAAAAGAAGAAAAGAAGAAGCAACTATTGCATGAGTATGCTGTCTTTAAAGCTCAACCTAATGAGAATCTCAGCAGTGTGAGAAGTAGACTTCTTGACATCACAAGTCAACTTTCCTTCATGGGAAAACAGATTGATGACCCTGAATTGAATGCTACTTTTCTCAAAAGCCTTGGTGATGTATGGAAGATTGAGACAAGATCTATTCTTGTCAATAATACCCACAAGACTTCCAGGTTTGATGACATCTTCAACAAGTTAAGGCTGTTGGAGAATGAATGGCAATTGGAGAGTGATAACAAATCTTCCAGTAGCAACATGGCCTTCTTTTCACAAAGTGAAGGCCAATTTGATTCCATGAACTTCTATGGACATTCAGCAACTGGATCTCAAGGTGTCAGCGCTGGATGTCAATCTGTCAGCGCTGGATCATATCCTGTCAACGCTTTGTACTCAAGCGCTGACACACACAATCATGGCGCTGATAGAATTAAACCTGCTGGTTTTGATCTTGATACTGTGTGTGCATTCATTGCTTCTTTGCCCAGTGATTCAAGGATTACATATGAGGATCTTGAGCAGATAAGTGATGAATAATTGGAAGAGATGGACATCAAGTGGACTATGGCTCTTGTAAGTTTAAGAGCAAACAGGTTCAATAAAAGGTTCAAGAAGAAGATGACCTTTAATGCTAAGGATGTTGCTGGATTTGATAAATCCAAGGTGGAGTGCTACAACTGTCATAGGATGGGGCACTTTATGAGGGAATGTAGATCTCCAAGGAGATCTGATGCTGGGAAGCCTTCTAGCCAAATGATTAAGAACCCAGATCCCAAGGCTATGGTTGCTGTTCAACAAATTGATGGTGTTGGAGAATGGGATTGGAGCTGGATGGCTAAAAATGAGGAAGAGGACAGAGCTTTGGTTGCTGAGGTTAAAGAAGAGCATGCTGAATATGCTCTCATGGCACACTCCTCCTCCTCATCAGATAATGAGGTATATGATGATGCTTTCTGTTCTAAGGGTTGTCGTTTAAATACTGAGAAATTAAAACAAGAGATAGTTAAATTATTAGATGAGGCAAGTACTGAAAGGTGCAAAGTATCTAACTATCAAATTGCTCTTACCCAAACAGAAAAGACAGTAGCTGAGT
Organism: Glebionis coronaria; assembly: GCA_025667525.1. NCBI lineage: Eukaryota > Viridiplantae > Streptophyta > Magnoliopsida > Asterales > Asteraceae > Glebionis > Glebionis coronaria. Next base: position 26,347 of record JANFOE010001989.1, read on the forward strand.
ATAAGAAAATGGAGTTTGATTTAAAGGATCAAATAAACATCTTAAAACATGAGTTATTTCAGAGTAAAGATGTTCAAGATATAGTAAATAGGGTTAATCTTGATTTGATAGCTCAGTTAGAAGAGGCTAACAAAAATAAAGATAATGTGAGTCTTAAAATCCAGAGATTTGATAAGGCCACACAATCCCTAGGAGAGTGTGTTAGCAAACAAAGAGACTCTAAGGATATGAGTGGGATTGGGATGAATAATTATACTGTTGTTCCACCACCAGCTGGGGATTTCTATGGTGTCCAATCAAAGGACTTATCTTGGACTGGCTTGCCAGAATGCCAAGAGGAGGAGTTTATTCCTCCACCTAGAGTGACTTCCCCAGTTGAGGAATATCAGCAAAAGCTGACTGACCTAGAAGAGTGGAAGAAAGCTAACCACACTTTGTTTGTTAAGGGAGGGTTGTTGTGTGAAAATCCAAATGAGCCCACACCAATTACAAAACCAATTGATGATCCTAAACCTATTAAGATCACACACCCTACCACTGGCAAAGTTGTTGACCTTGGCTCACAAGATTTTAGAAAACCTAGTGTTAAGTATGCTGAGATGTATAGAAATACTAGGTCACCAAAAAGCCAAGTTAGTAACCATGGAACAGGCTTCTTTGCTTCTAGACCTAAGACTATGTCTAGAAAAGCTTGTTACACATGTGGGAGCTTCTCACATTTGGCATACAGATGTGTCAACGCTTCCAATGTCAACGCTGATAGGAACCATTTCAGCGCTGACAAAAGTCAACATAGGTCAAACACTGTCAGACCCAATACCTTTGTGAACAAGAGTTCACAAGTTGTTAGACCAGCTCCATTCTTTTCTAGAGGGTCTAACACACAAGGCCTAAGACCTTTTCAAAAGTCAAATACTTGGTCAAATAGGCAATGGGTTCCTGTAGCAAACCCTAGGTTCAACGCTGATAAGAGCAATCGGGGCGCTGACAAGAGAAATTTCAGCGCTGACAGACAAACTGCTAAACCTAGGTATTTGCAACCACAGGGAAATAGGTCTAAAGCTTCTACTAGCTTAACATGGAGACCAAAACAAGACCAGAACCCTAATTCTACTGGTATTTCTATGACATGCAACAGGTTTCATTATATTTCTAAGGCATTGTCAACACCAATTGGGGTTAACTGGGAATTTCATTCAAACAGGGATGAAAATGGGGTTGTTATGAGAACCAAGTCTGTTCTTGTTGAACAACCAAATGAATCCAAGTCTTCTAAGGCTTGGGTTCCCAAAGAAAACTAATGTGTTTTCTTTATGTGCAGGGCATTCAGAAGAAGATCAATGACTATGGATACTGGGATAGTGGATGCTCAAGGCACATGACAGGAAAGGAAGACTATCTGACCAATTTCTCTCCTATTCAAGATGGTGATAAGGTATACTTTGGAGGTGGCTACGGCACAATCACAGGAAAAGGAACCCTTGTCACCAACAATCTAAGGTTTGATAATGTCTTCTTGGTGAAAGATCTGGATTATAATTTGTTTAGTGTATCACAAGTGTGTGATAACAAAAATAAGGTTCTTTTCACAGATACTGAGTGCTTGGTGTTAAGCAAAGATTATAAGCTCCCTGAGGAGAAATACATAGATTTTAGAACACCAAGGCATAAAGACATATATAATGTGAATCTTAATGGAATTAAGGTAAATAATAAAATGTCATGTCTGTATGCTAAAGCCTCAGTAGATGAAAGTAATCTTTGGCACAGGAGACTAGGGCACATAAACTTTAAGAATATTAATAGGCTTGTGAGGCTTGGTTTAGTTGATGGTTTGCCTGAAAAGGCTTTCCACAATGACCACTCTTGTGTTGCATGCCTTAAGGGCAAGCAGCACAAGGTCTCATTCAGGTCTAAACAGGTGCACTCTAGTTCTAAACCACTTCACTTATTGCATATGGACCTTTTTGGTCCAACTAATATAGAAAGTTTGAAGGGTAAATCATATTGTTTTGTCATTACTGATGATTACTCCAGGTTTACATGGACTTTCTTTTTAGCCAAGAAAAGTGAAACTGCCCTAAGTCTGATTAATTTCATTACCCAGATTGAAAAGAAAAATGGTAATGAGGTCAAAATTATTAGAAGTGACAATGGGGGTGAGTTTAGAAATCAGTTGTTAGATGATTTTTGTGCCAAGAAAGGGATTACTAGGCAGTTTAGCATAGCTAGAACCCCACAGCAAAACGGGGTTGCTGAAAGGAAGAATAGGACCCTTATTGAAGCAGCCAGAACCATGTTGGCTGATGCCCACTTTCCTATAGCCTTTTGGGCTGAAGCTGTTAACACAGCTTGTTATGTTCAGAATAGGGCATTGGTCAACAAGATACATAATAAGACACCTTATGAATTACTTTGGGGAAGGAAGCCCAATATTGGCTTTCTCAAGCCATTTGGTTGTCATGTAGTTGTTTTAGAAACTAGTGAGGCCCTAGGTAAATTTGATTCAAAAGGTGATGAAGGCTACTTCATGGGTTATTCAGTGCAGAGTAAAGGATATAGGGTTTACATTAAAAAGGAAAAACGTATACTTGAAAAGGTACATGTTAGGTTTTTAGAAAGTAAACCTAGTGATCCTGAAAGTGGTCCAAATTGGTTGTTTGACTTAGAACCTTTATCTAGAGCTTTAAATTATATGCCTGTTACTGATCCAGACATTGTGAAGGTAACTTCAAGTGTTTTGGAAAAGAGAATTGGTAATGTTTCAGGTATACAGGTTGCTAAGGAGGATGGACCACCAGCAGTTGAATCATCTCCCACACAAGAATATGTTACACTTCCTATATGGACAGATGAGTATTATGCTGCTGCTACTGCTGCAAGGAAAGATAATGGTGGTGTTCAAATACCACCAAATACAAACATGCATGATTCTTCAGGCGCTGACAAAGGGAAATCAAGCGCTGACACGACCAATTCAGACGCTGATGGCTCCAACGCTGACAACACCAGTTCAAGCGTTGTTAGCCCAAACGCTGACAAACAAGGATCAGACTTTGGAGACACCTTTACACAGCTTTTCTCTTCCCATTTTGAACAAGGTGGACCTTCCAATGTTCATGAAGGGATTTCTGTTGACCAAGAAGAATCTGAGGAAGAAGATATTGGCAACATGGAGCGTGAAGTTGAGGATACCAGACTTTTTGAAGGAGGAGTTCTCACTTCCACAGCTAAGGATCACCCCACATCTCAAATCATTGGTGATGTTATGGCTCCAGTTCAGACAAGAAGATCCCATCAAGGTCTTGGTGGATTTATTGCCAATATACACAAGAAGGTTGATACCCCTCTTGTACAAGCATGTTTGTTTGCCTGTTTTCTGTCACAGGAAGAACCCAAGAAGATTTTTGATGCTCTCAAAGAACCAAGTTGGGTGGAAGCAATGCAGGATGAGCTTCACCAATTTGCTATACAGGATGTTTGGGAGCTGGTTGATTGTCCCAGATATGTGAGACCAATTGGGACAAGATGGGTTCTAAGGAACAAGAAAGATGAAAGAGGCATTGTGGTCAGAAACAAGGCACGTTTGGTAGCTCAGGGTTATACACAAGAGGAAGGAATTGATTATGAAGAAGTTTTTGCACCAGTTGCAAGAATTGAAGCTATAAGAATTTTTCTAGCTTATGCCTCTTGTATGAACTTCACTGTTTACCAAATGGATGTGAAGAGTGCTTTCCTCTATGGGACAATTGTTGAGGAAGTATATGTCATGCAACCTCCTGGTTTTGAAGATCCTGAAAATCCAGACAAGGTTTATAGAGTGAAGAAAGCAATGTATGGACTTCATCAAGCCCCAAGAGCATGGTATGGTACATTGTCCACTTACTTGGTGGAAAATGGTTTCAAAAGGGGCACCATAGATCAGACACTATTTACAAAGAAGAAAGGAAAACATGTGTTGCTGGTGCAGGTCTATGTTGATGACATCATTTTTGGGTCTACTGATCCAAAAATGAGTGAGGATTTTTCCAAGCTCATGACAGATAAATTCAAGATGAGTGCAATGGGTGAGATGAACTTCTTTCTAGGTTTACAAGTTCAGCAGAAAGAAGATGGTATCTTCATCTCCCAAGACAAGTATGTAGCTGAAATCTTGAAGAAATATGGTTTTTCTCCACATGAGAAGGAGGCTTCCACTCCTATGGATAGACAACACCCTTGGGGAAAAATTGGAGCTGGAAAGGATGTGGATGTTAGGCACTATAGATCAATGATTGGATCATTGATGTATCTTACAGCCTCAAGACCTGACATCATGTTTGCTGTGTGTGCATGTGCACGCCATCAAGTGACTCCCAAAGAATGTCACCTTTTTGCTGTGAAGAGAATTTTTAGGTACCTAAGGTGTTATCCAGATCTTGGATTATGGTATCCAAAAGATTCTCCATTGGACCTTATTGCATATTCAGACAGTGACTATGGTGGTGACAAGTTTGATAGGAAATCCACAACTGGTGGATGCCAATTTCTTGGGAGCAGATTGATATCTTGGCAATGCAAGAAACAAACAGTGGTGGCAAACTCTACAACTGAAGCAGAATATGTTGCTGCAGCTGCTTGTTGTGGACAAGTCTTATGGATTCAGAACCAGCTGTTGGATTATGGGTATAATTTTATGCATACCAAGATTTTTGTAGACAATAACAGTACTTTATGCATCATTAAAAATCCTGTACATCATTCTAAAACCAAACACATAGAAATTAGACATCATTTTATAAGAGATTGCTTTGAGAAAGGTTTAATACAACAGATAGGGTAGATACTGAAGATAATGTAGCTGATTTATTAACTAAACCTTTTGATGCTGGAAGATTTCAATATTTGGTAACAAATATTGGAATGGTTAATCTCACTTAATATGTGTTTTGGAACCTTTTTGTAAAAGTATGTACAGGATAATGCATTGTTATTGGTCTTTGTGATGATTTAGATTTTCCACATTATTTTTCTAACACTGACAAAGGTAAATGCAACGCTGTCAAGTGTTATTTTGCCATTGTTGGAGATATTATTGTCTAACGCTGACAAGAGTTCCTTCAACGCTGATAAGTGTTGTCGGGACGCTGTCAGCAACAAATGTTAGTTTTGTGGTTTTCATCTAAATGTGCAGGTAATGGTAGCTTTATGCCATTGGATACAGAGTTGCTTATGGGTCTTTGAAGAGCTATTTGGACATGTTTTGTTTATGGATGATGGTTGGAATATTTATATTCCTATCTTGACATAAATTTTTAATGTTCATATATATATTTTGAGAACTCATGTATCATAGTTTAAGGGGAGGTTTAAGGAACCTTTAGGACTCTTGGGTATTCTTAGAATACTCTCATCACAATTCTAGATTGTGTCCACTGGTGAGTATGGGTTAGTTTTACTAAACCATGAGGCACTGTAGCATGCATAGTATATCAACTTTGCATGCTGCCAAGACATTTTTGACTTAGAATTGGTTATGGTCTGTTGGGAGGCTTGGGAATCCTTTTGATATGGGTTTTACCTGGGAGTAACAAGGATTTTATGAGGTAACTTGGTTGTTAAGAATTTTGGTTAGCAAGGGACACTAGAGGACTGTTATGTCTATCTTGCTTATGCAAGTGTGCATAACTGGACAGTGCTTGCCGCCCTATGATAATTATCAGCTTTTGGTTATCTTCTCTAGGATAAATTACTTGTTAAGGTCATTTTTCACTTTTTAAAACAATTTTATTTTTGGACGCTGACAAGATTTTTCCAAGCGTTGTTGTGACCAAAATGGACGCTGACATGGCTTTAGGCGAACGTTGACAAGATTATAGCCGTTGGGCGTTGATGGGTTATATTTGACCGTTGACAAACAATGGGACCTACCCAGTTGTAACTTTTTGACATATTTTCAAGCCGTAATTTTAGGAGTTGTTACTTTCATTTAATGCATGAGATAACTTATAAACTTTTTCAATATTTTCATGATTGATTTTTGAAAATCTTTGCCTATTTTTGGGCCAATCACGTGCATTCATCCACTCCTATAAATTTGGCTCCTATTTTAAACAGGGTATCTATAATTCTTGTCTAACACTTTTCTCTTATCAACCTTCATCTTTTATACGTCAAATTAACAGCTTTCATCAATGGCACCAAGATTTAACTCAGCAGAATTGGATTTGGGGTTCAAGTCTCAACACAACATGATTGCTTATCTTGTTGCTGATAATACTTTGTTCCCTCAATACACTCAGATGGTGGAGTATTTGAATGCATCCCCATTAAGGTATGCTCTTTCTCATGCCCCACTCATTCCAGTCACACACATTAAACAGTTTTGGAACACTGTCAGTTCCTCAACAGTTAATGGAGTGACAACATTGAATTCTATTGTACATGGGAGACCTTGGGTGGTTACTGAGGCCTTGGTACGCCAGGCCTTGCATCTTAATGATGCTGATGGTATAACCATGCTTCCCATATCTGAAATAGAACAAGGGCTTAGGGCTTTGGGATACCCTATTCCTGATGAAGGTACTCTTAATAAGTACCATAAGCAGGAATTTCCCCCAGCCTGGAAGTACCTAATTCACATTCTCCTTCAATGTTTGAGTCCCAAATGTACTGCACACAATGAGATCAATAGATCCATTGCATCTGCTATTGTGTGTATTACAACAGGGCAAAATTATAATTGGTCTAAAATGATTTTTGAAGGAATGTGTAAAAACAAGGTGACAAAAATGACTTTAGCTTATCCCCGTTTTCTGCAAATGGTTTTTGATGCTCAAAGATATTGTTCAAGGGATCACAATGATTTTTATAAGATCCCTGAACAAAAGAAGGCTATTTTTACCAAGATGAATTCACCACCTCATAGAGACCTACCATTAACCCAAGCCATGCTTGCTGTTATTGCAGCAGCACAACCCCAACCAGACCCTCAACCTCATATTGACCCTCAACCACAACTTGAACCTATCCCTGAACCTTTACCCTCACCTGACCAAATGCAAATAGACCAAAATCCCTTTGACGCTGACACATCTAATGTGGGCATTGATATGCCTATTTCCAACGTTGACACCCAACCATCACAATCCCAAACACCCCTTAACCAACCTACATCTACACCATCTTCTACACCATCTTCCACACCACCAGAATATAGGTTGATGAAACGCCAAAGGACTGCTGGAGTGTTCTCCTCTGGTGGTCCTAGCCATGTAGCAGAGAGAACCACCACCACAAGTGTGGCTGGTGACCTGGATGAGGCTGAGACTATTGGTTCTGGCTTAGAAGCTGGCCAAGACAGTCCCACCATATTTAAGTCCTCATCCATGCCCAATGAACCTAACTTGGGAGGTCAAATTCCCATTTTGGAAGAGGGCAGACTGGAACCAATAACGCTTTTAGAATTGACGGCTGTCTGCATTAGCTTGCAAAAGCAAAATGCAGACTTGGTACAAATTGTCAGTAACCAAGGCCTTGAACTCAAAGAATTGAGGGAGAGGATTGTTGTTTTGGAGAGTGCTCATTCAAGGGGAGGTATGGAGGAGTCTTCCAAAGGGGAGGAAGCAAGAAATCTGAGTGATAAGAGCAGTCAAGATGGTCAATCATTGGATATTGCTGAAGCTCTTACTACATTGAAGGAACAAAAAGGTTTTGATACGTCCTTAATCTCTCCAACCAATTTAAATTTATCATTTACAGATATGTTGAGGGAGGTTACACAAGGCACTGAGGGAAAATATTTGAGCGTTGACAAGGCAAGTTTGGACGCTGACAGAAATATTTTGGGCGCTGATAGAGGAAATTTGGGCGTTGACAGATCTGCATATGGAGGTGATGTATTCCAGTCATCATCTATCATCAAAGATGTTCCTACTCAGGTATTATCATCTACCCTACCAACAATTGAACCAACAGATAAGGGTAAGGGTAAGTTGGTAGAAGAAATTGTTCCAAAGAATGCAGCTCAGGTTGAATTTGATAGAAGATTGGCTGAGCAAATGATGGAACAAGGTGAGAAGGAAAAGTCACCATTTGTTGTGACTTCTGAAGAAGAGAGTGATGGGGCTAGCTCAGATTCAAGTGTGATGATTGTTGAACCAGAAAGACTTGAGTATGGTGATGAGCTTGCTAGGGAAAGGCTGAGAGATTTGAAGTTGCAAATTGATTTTGATATGCCAGAGGTAGTTCAGATGTACAATTCTTGGGAAGAAAGCTGTATGGATAATCCAGACTTGACCATTTCAGACCAGATATGGGGTTTGGAAATTCTTCTTAGAGTTCAGCAGGATTGTAAGGTGATGTTGAAGTACAGGGCAAGCAACATTCTCTCTGAATTGAAAAGGGATAGAAGGAAGCTCTACTTTATGTTGCTCAAATGTCATGGAGTTGGATGGACACATCAGAAGCTGAAGGCTTTGACATTTGATGAGTTGGAACATAGGGCTTATCCTATTTGGGTGAAAGTGCAGGAAGAGAACACTTTCAGACTTCTTTCAGATGAAAGAAAGGAGCAACTTGCAGAAGAGATGGCAATCAAGAAAGCTATGATAGTCCCTAGACCAGTAAAGAAGGGATTTATTCTTGAGTTTCCAAAAGATATGAATCAACTATATCCAAGTGAAGCAATCATTAGAAAGAGCCTAAAGCTCTCCCCATTAGAAGCTTCAGATATGGTGCATGTGTTACCACTAGATTCCAGGAATCCAATTGTAAGTTATGAGGAAGATGAATGTGGATTCTGGAAAATTGGAAGATTTGGCAAGGAGGTACACACTTTTACCACTCTCATATCTTTATTTGCAAGTTGTGACAGAGAAGACTTGGTAGACCTTTGGAGGTTGCTAGAGACCAAGTATGAGGCTGAAGCACCAACTTCAGCCAATGGAATAAAACTTTGGACTACATTCAAAAGAATGTGTGGGACAAAAGAAGAAGATCCTGAAATATGGAAGGATCTTGAAGATGACCTCAGTGGTCTTCAATGGAGGTTATATTCAGCTGCAGGTGTATACCATTTGAGTTCTACAAAGTTTGCTGAGTATTTACTTGTAGATGCTCAGTATTTCATATCCAAGGCTGTTTTGGAGAAGATGAAGGACACCCAGTTGGAGATAGACTATTCAAGTGACGTGGCAAAGAATTTGATCAGATTTATTTATCATCAATATGACAAGGTTTGTCAGACTCCTCCAAGTTCTTAATGTTTATTCAGAAACTTGATCATAAGAGTGGATATCAAGTTTAGGGGAGGATTGTTGGGAATAAATTTAGGCCAGAACACTTGAACGCTGACAAGAACAACTTAAGCGTTGACAAGAGCAAAGTGAGCGCTGACAGCATAAGCGTTGACAAGATAAAGTCAAGCGTTGACAGATTGAAGACAAGCACTGATGGAAGATGTGAGCTACACGTATATTATATTCTAGATTACTTCTAGTAAGGATAGAAACGACAATGTATTTTCTATGTTTATCTTTACCTAGAATAGTTGATTCGTAGCTTATTGTACAAGACTTCTTGTTCTATAAAAGAAGATCTTTTAGGTTAATGTTTAATATCAGTTTTCATAGTATTCGCAAGTTAAACCTTTCATTGTAATCAACACGATTATTCTAATACAAGTGAAAGTTTGTTTAACATCATTGTGTTTTAGATCAAGTGTTAATTCCGCATAACACTTTGTTACTTTATTCATAAGCAAAGGTTTCTCTACGTGTAGTACTTGATCTAATCTCGTATACACAAAGCTTAATCGATCTAAGTTTAGGATCAACAGCTCTATCGAGTGCGACAATCAGTTGATCGACTTACACGCCCCATTCATTGCGCCCAGTCTAATTTATCTGAATTTGATATCTAAAACAGCATAAAGTGTTTACCTTAATCAACAGAGCATTAAAATAACTAAAACTATTCATGAAGCAAAGCGAGCTGAAATTATGCCACATACGATTAAATATCCTAAATTCGCCACTGATAACAGAACAACAATTAAATATAAGAATAGTTTATAAAACCGAACATTCAAAAAAAAATAGTACCGGGTTGATTTTGTCCGCGAGAACATAGGTGGACAACGAAAAAGGAGATTTACCAATATTGTTTACAATACTGCTGCAAAAAAAATAACATATGTTCCAATACAAAGAGTGCCTGACCCCTTATGAGGACAACTATGTATAGATTCACATCCAGGACAACGATGTATATATTCACGTCCCGGAGATATATGTTTGTGAGTACCTTATATGAGGAGTTACGTATCTATTCTAACTTAGCATCGTTTTTCACTACTTTAGCTAAAGACATGGGAGAGCTTTTACACAATGAAATATGTGCTTGCAATTGCAGCATTCACTGATGTTGGGTCCAACCAAAGGTTGGCCCCTCGAGCAGTTCTCGTAACCAAGCTGAAAACCTAGCAAGACAAATGCTTTAGTCCATATCATAGAATCGAAACAATGATGGCACCAAATAATATTCTGGGATCAACACCACATATTTTTCCTTCATGAGCCTAGTTGGTCCACCCTTGAATCCATATAAAGTACTTCCCTATGAAGAACAAAGATAACACAGTTAGTAGTAATGTGATTGGCTTATGCACCTCTCGTTTTTAGATTTTTACTCGAGTGATTGATAGGATTTGTCGTTGTTGAGAGTAAGTTCCTTTCTCAAAAACATACGGAGTACAAAAGAAGGCTTTTCTAAATCCATCATAAACGCTAATCTTGCGACAACAAAATAGTTCGAGTGTCACAACTTTTGAGGTCACTGATACAAACAAGATATGTAAGTCACTTTGCGACAGGTTTGTGGAATCAGGAAAAATTAAGTTGGTTGTTGTAAAACCCACAAAATAAGGTCATTACTTAATTCTTGCTTTTCAAATATTTTTGAAGTATTTTACAAGATTAAATATTATTACGTTTAACGGTTTAAGTTGAAATCGATATTAAATATTTTATTTTAATATTTTGACGAGCAACGAGGACTAGTGGTGATCGCGATACCAACGGATGCCCACAATTTTATATTTCATTATCGATCGTTTCGATATTTAATATTTTCGACGATATCGTTTTAATTACGTATCGAGTCGTTATATTATTATTTTTCGTGTGCGTTTAAACTTTTAAATATTTTTACGAAACCCGAGTCCCGTAAATATTTTCAAAATTGACTAATAATTATTTCCTACTTTTTAGCTAACTATTTACATTTTGAGCCACAACTTTTGCCAAATTGCAACTTGGTCCCTACCCCACTAAATAAAAACTTAAAATAAACACACAATACACATTATTTTACTTCCAAAAATTCACCAATCCTCTCTCTTCTTCTTCCTTTTGCCGAAACATCACCCAACCCCCCAAACACATTCAATTTTCAATTTATCTCAAGTTTGAGGTTGATTCAAGCTAAACCAAGCATAGACCCATCTCTATTTTTAATCAAGGATCACATAGGTATAAAAATTTCACACATGCAAGTAATTTTTATTTTCATGATGTTGGTAGGTAGAAGCCATGATCATGCATGGTGTTTTTAGCATGATCCATGGTGGGTCTTGCTAGAAATCTTGTTAAAAACTTTATTTTGATCAAAAGATTTTTATTTTTATTATGATTTTGATGTTATGGTGGATGTATGATGATATTAGAGTATAGGAATGATCATTTCTATGGTTGGTTTTGGTCAAAAAGTTGATTTTGTACAAGATTTTGGTATCCATTTTATAACAGTAAGTAAACTGTAAAATCCGAATTTTTATGTTTTGAAAATGACTTAACTTATAGCCTAGGGTTGCAGATAATTTCCTTAGCTTCGATTTGATATAAGGTAGAGCTTCTAGCTCAAAACGAACGAGCACGAAGTTATGATGTTTTGAATGATCGTGTACCGGGAGACGAGTATCGACACTACATATAGTTGTTGTCGATATTTGGATCGAATCTCCGGGACTCTAAATGGATGTTTTGAAAAGTGTAATCTACTGATAATAAGGTGTTTACTTGTTAGGATGAGTTTACTTTAAAACCCGAGTGTCGGTTTTGTAAACGGAGTCGTTTAAATAAGTTAAAACGGTTGTATGAAAAATTAACGTAAATCTGTCCGGATTTTGTGGTTTGAAAATGAGTCGAGTAAAGGACTTTAAAAGTAATTTCATTTGATAAACTTGTAGGAGGACTTTCTATATATAGTAAGTTAGTTTATCGAGTCGTTTCATAAACGGTTGACAAGTTTAAAAGGGGTAAATAAGCTAGTACATGTAGTATGTGCCGACGTATTTTGTTAAAAAGTATAAAATGGTAAAGTAAATGAGTAGTAAAGTATAATAAAGTTATTTATATCGTTTATTCTCGAGTGTATTGTGGTTTTATGAGTTCAAGTTTGATTTTGTTATGTATAAATTATTTCTCGAGTTTATTATTAATATACGCACCTTAATTGCTAGGTTGCGGTTGTTGTGCTTATCGGGCATCTACTATCATCGGCGATCGTCTTCAACTACTATAAGTACTAAGGTGAGTTTATAGCCTCGTTTGAGCTCATTCAAATATTTTAGAACCCGCGAGCGGGAATACATGTTTTGTAAACTTAGAACACAAGATTTTTATGGTATGCTTGTCCCTTTATGAATGGACCCGTGGTTGCCTTTAAATTGCATTAAGTGATTGCCTTTGTTAAAGCCTCAATTATGGACCGTTAATTAACCTATGATGGGTTAACCGTTAGTACAATTAATAGATCTATGGGGGAAGCCGTCCCGGTTCAGTTTTTGTGGACTTGTCATAGAAGCTTAGGCCCGACCTCCACACTGTTTGAACATATTGTATTGAGAAGTCAGGTATACGGCAATGTACCAATAATCTAGAGGTAACCGAAAATTAATAAATCTCTTGTCTTATCAGACCTAACGGAGTGTCTAAGGGCTCGGTTCCATGAGCTTATTGCAATTTATGCTATATACAATTATCATTGTTGATGCAAATTATTATTCGATGCTTATTAAGCATGACACAAACTTATAATCTTTGCTTGTGTTCAAAATGATTATATAAACCTATAGATTCACTCGGCATTTTTGCTGATGATTTTCTCACATGTATTTCAGGTAATCAGGAAGCGTGAAGCTTGGAAGCCACGGGAATGAACGTTGTGCACTACTTTGTAATATAAACTCTTTGAATGTTTGTCGTTCCTTTTGCTCAAAACAATTTAAATCTTTTGTTTTGGTTGTACTTCGGTTACGATGTCTTGGGACTACGCTACTCTGACAAATGTTTTAGGAACGATAAATCTAAAACTTCTCTTTTCGAGTTCGTCTTTATAAATTATGTGTTGTTGTATCATTGTTTAGCACCCAAAGATGTATTCCGCTGCGTGTAAATTTGGGGGTGTTAAAGATTGTTACTAGAGCCATGAGTTATAGAGAACTAGGTCTTTTTCTAAAAACCAAAACTATAACTGTCGGTTTTTATTTTTCAAAGAGTCGGTGCACATGATTTCGCGTGACTTCAGGTTCAAGCTACTTCTGGGATTACAACTTTAGTATACATTATTATGTATGCCTTATTGCTAAGTATTTCTAAATAAATACTATAATCCTTTATCGATATATATATTGATATCGTTAAACTTTTCGATAAGAGTTATCATTTATTAATGATTTACTTAAATAAATTTCTGGAATTTCTCCTGTAATTATTTTGAAGGATTTTCTATATTTATTTAAATTTTTGGAAATTATCCTATTTCATTTTATTATGACCTTATACCTATTTTGTGAAATTTACCACCGTCAAATTACGTCTTCGATGAGGAGGAAGCAGGTTTCACTGCTGCAAGCGAGACACAGTCAACTAAGCCATGTGGATCCCCACGTGAATAGTGTTTATTATTTAGTGTCGTTGTACTCTATTTATCTTTAAGATCATTCCTTGTTGGTCGATGATAATAGTTTCCTTTGATCCTTATAATGATTGTGAATTCTTGTATTGATAATGTGTATGCATTTGATGATTGATTTTGTACATGATATGACTATACCATGAATACAATTAACTCATTCATTTTATCTTCTCTTTGTGATATGACAGAATCATGCCACCTAGAAGAATGACAAATGATGCCATTGCAAGGCTAGTTGATGAAGAGGTAGCGAAAGCATTAGCTGCGGATAGAGTTGCACGTGTTAACACTGAAGGAGCAGGTGGCTCTGGAGGTGCGGGTGCTGAAGGTGAAGGTGAACCTGCTGGACCAGAAGCTGTTGGAGGTGCAGGTGTAGCTGAGAATCCTGTAGATGAGGCTGCTCCGGCTGCTGCTGCGGTTAAAGAGTGCACTTTTGCTGGATACATGAAGTGTGGACCTACTATATTTCAAGGAACTGGTGGAGCACTGGAATTATTCAGGTGGATTGAGAAAACAGAAAAAACATTTGAGATTAGTGATTGCTCAGAAAGGAACAAGGTTAAGTTCACAATTGCTACTTTTAAGGATCGATCTTTAAGCTGGTGGAAGACTCAAGTTGCTACAGTTGGTTTAGAAGCTGCAAACAGGAAACCTTGGGATGAAATTAAAAGGTTGTTGAAAGAAGAGTTCTGTCCAGAAGAAGAGTTATCTGCTTTGGAGGATGAGTTGAGGCACCTGAAGCTGAAAGATAATAACATTGCTGCATACACTAGTCGATTCAATGAATTGGTTTTGTTGTGTCCAGATGCTTTTGCTAGTGAGAAGAAAAAGATGGATCAATACATCAAAGGGCTGCCTGGGTACATTAAAGGTGAGACAAATTCATCTCGACCCAAGAACTTTGTTGAAACTGTAAGAATGACACATACACTCATGGGGCAGAAGGTTCAAGATAGGGCTGAGAGAGGTGTTGAGGGTAGTAAAAGGAAATGGGAGAATTCGCAGAGTAGTAATCAAGGTAGTAGCCGCCATAGGCAGTACAATCAGAAGAGAAATGATGGGGCTAGAGCTGCAACTAACAAGAATGATAATGTTGATCATGGGGGACCAGCCCAGAAATGTAGGAGCTGTGGTTCTTGTCACTTTGGTAATTGTCCACCGAGGTGCACTAAGTGTGGAAAGGTTGGTCATGTTGTGGAGAAATGTAAGACAAGGGTCCCTGCCACTGGAGCGAATGCTATTCCGATCAGGACTTGTTTTGAATGTGGAGAACGTGATCATCTTCGCCCTCAATGTCCAAAGTGGAAGAACAAAAAAGCAGGTGAAGTTGCTGGGGAAGTTTATGTTGTTAAGGATGCTGATCAGGCACAAGGTCCAAATGTGGTGACGGGTATGTTCTTACTCAGCCATCGTTATGCTAGTGTGTTGTTTGACTCATGATCTGATAGAAGCTTTATAAGCACTTCCTTTAGTCGTTTAATTGATGTTGATCCAACAAGCCTAAATGCTAGTTATGAGGTCGAGTTAGCTGATGGACAATTAGTTAGTACTACCACTATATTTAAGAAGTGTCCTTTAAAATTAGCAAATCATTTGTTTGAAATTGATTTGATGCCGATTGAGTTGGGTTCGTTTGATGTGATTGTTGGTATGGATTGGTTGGTTGCTCATGATGCGGTGATTGTATGTGGGGAGAAAGTTGTTCACATACCGGTTAAGGGTAAGGTGTTAGTAGTTAAAGGTGATGTCGGTAGATCTCGTCTGACGGTGATATCTTGTATCAAGGCGAGGAAATATGTAGAAAGAGGTTGTCACATGTTCTTGGCTCAAGTAGTGGAGAAAGAACTACCGGTTAGGCGTGTGGATGATATTCCGGTTATTCATGATTTTCCTGAAGTATTTCCCGATGACTTGCCAGGGCTTCCGCCTCAGCGAGAAGTCGAATTCAAGATTGATCTAGTGCCAGGAGCTGCACCGGTGGCGTGTGCACCTTATCGTTCGGCACCATCTGAGATGAAGGAGTTGGCAAGATCAGTTGAAGGAGTTAATGGAGAAGGGGTTCATTAGACCAAGTTCGTCACCTTGGGGAGCTCCAGTATTGTTCGTGAAGAAGAAGGACGGATCGTTCAGAATGTGCATAGACTACCGAGAGTTGAACAAGTTAACTATTAAAAATCGTTATCCACTTCCTAGGATTGATGATTTGTTCGATCTACTCCAAGGTTCGTGTGTGTACTCGAAGATCGACTTGAGGTCGGGTTATCATCAACTTCGTGTTAAAGAGGAGGACATACCTATTACAGCTTTTCGCACACGTTATGGACACTTTGAATTTCAAGTGATTTCGTTTGGGTTAACTAACGCACCTGCAATATTCATGGACTTAATGAATCGTGTGTGTAAACCATACCTCGACAAGTTTGTGATTGTATTTATCGACGATATCCTGATTTATTCCAAAAGTCGGGAGGAGCATGAAGGTCATTTGAAGATTATCTTGGAGTTGCTGAAGAAGGAGAAGTTGTATGCAAAATTCTCCAAGTGTGATTTTTGGTTGGATTCAGTACAATTCTTTGGACACGTGATCGATAGTAGCGGTGTTCATGTTGATACTTCCAAAATTGAAGCTATTAGAGATTGGGCTAGGCCTACGACTCCGACTGAAGTTAGACAACTCCTGGGATTAGCTGGGTACTACCGACGATTTATAGAAGGGTTCTCTTTAATTTCTAAACCTCTTACTAAACTCACAGAGAAAAACAATAAGTATGAGTGGGGTTCAGAAGAAGAAGAAGCATTCCAAACATTGAAGCAGAAGTTGTGTTCTGCACCAATTTTGGCTTTGCCCGACGGAGCTGAAGACTTTGTGGTATATTGTGACGCATCACGTAAGGGTTTTGGTGCTGTGTTGATGCAAAGGGAGAAAGTGATCGCGTATGCATCTCGTCAATTGAGGAAGCATGAGGAGAATTATACTACACATGATTTGGAATTAGGATTTGTTGTCTTTGCTCTTAGACTTTGGAGACACTATCTCTACGGTACAAAGAGTGTGGTATATACCGATCATAAAAGCCTGCAACATATTTTGGATCAGAATGAGCTCAATATGAGGCAGAGAAGATGGGTAGAATTGTTGAGTGATTACGACATTCAAATTTGCTACCATCCCGGTAAGGCGAATGTAGTTGCTGATGCACTTAGTAGGAAGGACAGAGAAATAACCAAAAGGGTTAGAGCTTTAGCTATGAAAACTTATTCTGATTTATCTAATCGAATACTTAAAGCTCAAACGAAGGCGATGAAGGAAGAGAATGTGAGAGATGAAGATTTGGGTAGAAGGATGAAACCTATATTCGAAATTCGTGATGACGGAATTCGGTATTTCGAGAATCGTGTGTGGTTACCGGTGTATGGAGGACTGAGAGATCTAGTTATGCACAGATCTCATAAGTCTAAATATTCGATTCACCCAGGATCGGATAAAATGTACCAAGACTTGAAGAAATGCTACTGGTGGCCGAATATGAAGGCTAACATTGCTACTTATGTTAGTAAATGTTTGACGTGTGCTAAGGTGAAGTTTGAGTACAAGAGACCTTTGGGTTTACTACAACAACCTGAAATTCCAGAATGGAAATGGGAGAACATCACTATGGACTTTGTTTCGGGACTTCCGAGGACTTCTAGTGGTTATGATACGATTTGGGTGATTGTTGATCGGTTGACTAAGTCGGCTCATTTCTTGCCGATGAAGAAAACTGATGACTTAGACAAACTTACTCGGTTGTATTTGAAGGAAGTTGTTTGTAGACATGGAGTTCCTTTGTCAATTATTTCTGATCGAGATAGTCGGTTCACATCTGAGTTTTGGAAATCGCTTCAGCCAGCTTTGGGGACTCAGTTGGATATGAGCACTGCGTATCATCCGGAAACGGACGGACAAAGTGAAAGGACTATTCAGACCTTGGAGGATATGTTACGAGCGTGTGTAATAGACTTTGGAGGTAATTGGGATCGACACTTACCTTTGGTGGAGTTCTCATACAACATCAGTTATCATGCAAGTATTAAGGCTGCGCCTTTTGAAGCACTTTACGGGCGAAAGTGTAGATCACCAGTTGGTTGGTGTGAGGTTGGAGAAAGTCAGTTGACGGGTCCTGAATTGATTAGAGAAACGACTGAGAAGATCGTGCAAATCAAGAATCGTTTATTGACAGCTCGTAGTAGGCAGAAGAGTTATGCGGATAAGAGGAGAAAACCATTGGAATTTTATATTGGCGATATGGTTATGTTGAAAGTATCACCTTGGAAAGGAGTAATTCGATTTGTCAAGCGAGGAAAGCTTAGTCCATGCTATATAGGTCCATTCAAGATTATTGATCGAGTTGGTCCTGTGGCATATAAGTTGGAATTTCCAGAGAAGTTAAGTGCTATTCACAATACTTTTCACGTTTCTAATCTTAAGAGGTGTTTGGCGGACGACAATTTGATAATTCCACTTGAGGAGATTCAACTGGACGACAAGCTGCATTTTACTGAAGAACCGATGGAGATTATGGATCAAGAGGTGAAACGGTTTAAGCAAAGTTGGATCCCGATAGTGAAAGTGCGATGGAATTCCCGACGTGGACCCGAATACACTTGGGAGCGAGAGGACTACTTCAAGAGCAAGTATCCACATTTATTCGTAGACGGACCTAAGGAGAAGTAAGCCCCGGGACAGTGCTCTCCTAAGGTGGTGAGGATGTAAAACCCACAAAATAAGGTCATTACTTAATTCTTGCTTTTCAAATATTTTTGAAGTATTTTATAAGATTAAATATTATTACGTTTAACGGTTTAAGTTGAAATCGATATTAAATATTTTATTTTAATATTTTGACGAGCAACGAGGACTACTAGTGATCGCGATACCGACGGATGCCCACAATTTTATATTTCATTATCGATCGTTTTGGTATTTAATATTTTCGACGATATCGTTTTAATTACGTATCGAGTCGTTATATTATTTATTTTCGTGTGCGTTTAAACTTTTAACTATTTTTACGAAACCCGAGTCCCGTAAATATTTTCAAAATTGACTAATAATTATTTCCCACTTTTTAGCTAACTATTTACATTTTTAGCCACAACTTTTACCAAATTGCAACTTGGTCCCTACCCCACTAAATAAAAACTTAAAATAAACACACACTACACATTATTTTACTTCCAAAAATTCACCAATCCTCTCTCTTCTTCTTCCTTTTGCTGAAACATCACCCAACCCCCCAAACACATTCAATTTTCAATTTATCTCAAGTTTGAGGTTGATTCAAGCTAAACCAAGCATAGACCCATCTCTATTTTTGATCAAGGATCACATAGGTATAAAAATTTCACACATGCAAGTACTTTTTATTTTCATGATGTTGGTAGGTAGAAGCCATGATCATGCATGGTGTTTTTAGCATGATCCATGGTGGTTCTTGCTAGAAATCTTGTTAAAAAGTTTATTTTGATCTAAAGATTTTTATTTTTATTATGATTTTGATGTTATGGTGGATGTATGATGATATTAGAGTATAGGAATGATCATTTCTATGGTTGGTTTTGGTCAATAAGTTGATTTTGTACAAGATTTTGGTACCCATTTTATAACAGTAAGTAAACTGTAAAATCCGAATTTTTATGTTTTGAAAATGACTTAACTTATAGCCTAGGGTTGTAGATAATTTCCTTAGCTTCGATTTGATATAAGGTAGAGCTTCTAGCTCAAAACGAGCGCGAAGTTATGATGTTTTGAATGATCGTGTACCGGGAGACGAGTATCGACACTACATATAGTTGTTGTCGATATTTGGATCGAATCTCCGGGACTCTAAATGGATGTTTTGAAAAGTGTAACCTACTGATAATAAGATTTTTACTTGTTAGGATGAGTTTACTTTAAAACCCGAGTGTCGGTTTTGTAAACGGAGTCGTTTAAATAAGTTAAAACGGTTGTATGAAAATTAACGTAAATCTGTCCGGATTTTGTGGTTTGAAAATGAGTCGAGTAAAGGACTTTAAAAGTAATTTCGATTGATAAACTTGTAGGACGACTTTCTATATATAGTAAGTTAGTTTATCGAGTCGTTTCATAAACGGGTGACAAGTTTAAAAGGGGTAAATAAGCTAGTACATGTAGTATATGCCGGCGGATTTTGTTAAAAAGTATAAATGGTAAAGTAAATGAGTAGTAAAGTATAATGAAGTTATTTATATCGTTTATTCTCGAGTGTATTGTGGTTTTATGAGTTCAAGTTTGATTTTGTTATGTATGAATTATTTCTCGAGTTTATTATTAATATACGCACCTTAATTGCTAGGTTGCGGTTGTTGTGTTTATCGGGCATCTACTATCGTCGGCGATCGTCTTTAACTACTATAAGTACTAAGGTGAGTCTATAGCCTCGTTTGAGCTCATTCAAATATTTTAGAACCCGTGAGGGGGAATACATGTTTTGTAAACTTAGAGCACAAGATTTTTATGGTATGCTTGTCCCTTTATGAATGGACCCGTGGTTGCCTTTAAATTGCATTAAGTGGTTGACTTTGTTAAAGCCTCAATTATGGACCGTTAATTAACCTATGATGGGTTAACCGCTAGTACAATTAATAGATCTATGGGGGAAGCCGTCCCAGTTCAGTTTTTATGGACTTGTCATAGAAGCTAGGCCCGACCTCCACACTGTTTGAACATATTGTATTGAGAAGTCAGGTATACGGAAATGTACCAATAATCTAGAGGTAACCGACAATTAATAATTCTCTTGTCTTATCAGACATAACGGAGTGTCTAAGGGCTCAGTTCCATGATCTTATTGCAATTTATGCTATATACAATTATCATTGTTGATGCAAATTATTATTCGATGCTTATTAAGCATGCCACAAACTTATAATCTTTGCTTGTGTTCAAAATGATTATATAAACCTATAGATTCACTCGGCATTTTTGCTGATGATTTTCTAACATGTATTTTAGGTAATCAGGAAGGGTGAAGCTTGGAAGCCACGGGAATGAATGTTGTGCACTACTTTGTATTATAAACTCTTTGAATGTTTGTCGTTCCTTTTGTTCAAAACAATTTAAATCTTTTGTTTTGGTTGTACTTCGGTTACGATGTCTTAGGACTACGCTACTCTGACAAATGTTTTAGGAACGATAAATCTAAAACTTCTCTTTTCGAGTCGTTCTTATAAGTTATGTGTTGTTGTATCATTGTTTAGCACCCAAAGATGTATTCCGCTGCGTGTAAATTTGGGGGTGTTAAAGTTGTTTTCGCTGTGGCATTGCCTGTATCAAGAAGCGCAAATCATTAGCAATGCCCCATATGCTTCTATAAGTCTGCTTGTATAGTACTAAATGGTATGTTAGCTGTCAATGTATCACAAATTCAAGGCTTTAACTCCATTATTATCTCTGTATATGTTTAAGGCACAAGACTCTCTACGGTGATTGTTGGATATAGAAAAGTGTCTCAAAGTCTATTAACATGTGTCAAGAGCTGAATTTTTATTTTTTTATTTTTATTTTTTTATATGTTTTTTATTTTTGGCTTTTTGGCAACAAGAACGCTACAATGGGTTTGATTATAGGATGATTTTGGAACTAATAACACAATCAAATTCCCGGCAGCGGCGCCAAAAACTTGATGCGTCTCCGGTGTGATGGATTTGGAGAACAAGTTTTAAATTTATAAACACGAATTACCTGATTAACTAAAAACGTACGGGAAAGTATAACCCTTTCGTTTGTGTATAGCTTTTATGTGGTAATATCGAGATCGTTCACGGGGATTTAGAAAACCTATGATCATTCAAAAATAAACTATAATCGTTGATTGTAGCAGTTGTAGACAAACAAATAACAAGTAAAATGATGAGATTAATAATAAGATTAAAAGCAACACTTGGTAAAGACTAGTTTAGGCATCCGTAGTGGTATGATTGTCATGACACATTTAACAAATATGATTATGATAATTAGATGGATAATCCAATCTATTGTTTTCAAAAGCTTCAATCCTCGTCAAGACATTGGTTAAAGAAAACAAGCATTTGACTCAATCACTCAATTCAAGACTTAATCCAATTTCAACAAATTCGATTCACGGTCGTTTCACGAATTTGCTAACACTTATAATTATGTTTCTTGATAATCAAAACTTCTTAAGAAATGATCAATACAAAAGATAGCCAATCATAGACAAATCGGCTATGACTTGTTGATAGAAAATAACCCTTTCGACCTATGAAATCTTTACTAACAAATTAAGTTTTGATAATAATTGTCATATGAAACATAAGTACTAATGGTTCAAAGGAAAGCTTGACATTGAAATAAACATAAATCACAATCACAACCACTACTTCAACAAACATCATCCTACCAAGTGTAGAATAAGATTTAGCTACTCATAACAAACAATGAAATAATCTCTGAAATAATAGTCTTGTAAGTCATAACTAAGAGTCTTAAAAAGTGGAAATACTTTGCTAATGATTAGGGTAATGATCCCTAAGATTTTCGTGATGTTAACTTTGTTTTTCGGACTCCACGAGTGACTTTTCTTGCACCACCTTGCTCAAATCAGGGAATGGAGGTTTGGACAAGGTTGAGAGAGTTATTTTGTGGTTATGAAAGAGTAATGAGATTATGTGAAGAGGTATATGATTACATGACCCCCAAGGGTTTTATTTATAGGCAAAGTTAAGGCCTAGACTTCAATGATTGGCTTGGAGCCAAATACAAATACTTGGAGCCAAAGGAAGTCTAGAATCTTCTTATATGTTCTCCCTTAAGCTTGCATGAATGTAGACACAAATTCTGCCAACACAAATGTGGGTGGCAACTTGAATCCTGCTTGTGGCAAGTCGGCTGAGTTTTGCTAGTGGCAAATTTGATTCTGTTGGTGGGAACTTCATGCTGAGTGACTTGTATGCTCTTTGGGAACACTTGTTCTTGCACCCGAAATTGATCTTTAAAGTCTTGTAACTTGTACACGGGTTTTGAACTTGACTAGGATTCTTCATACTCGTACTAATCTCCATGTTTGCGTTGTTTTATACTCCATTCCTACAATTGGCTACACAAAGACTTGCAAACACAATTGGGCACAAATATGCATAAAAGTATTATATATATGACCAATATACATGTACAAAAGTACGAATAACGCTCCCAAAAACATGTTGGATTGGGGTGTTATCACCTCGCCGAGGTAGGCTACCTTGTTGTGATCAGACTTGTATTATAGTGCAGCCATGGATGATTGATGAATATTGGTAAGAGAATGTAGGAAGATGGTTGAGGGTAGGAGCGTGTGTGTTTGTGTTTAAGTTTGATAAGTGAGTCAAATGATCCCATTGACCATAAATAATGCTTAGAGAAACTGTTCATTGACCCCTAATTATGGGGTTGCCCTTTTTCAAGTTAAATCATTAATGGAAGTAACCACTTGCATTTTAATCCATTAATATCCAATTCCAATTACCCAAAATGATAGAGAAATTGATGCACCAGAAGTAACTTATGTTGACTTAAAAGTCAATCCGTCTAGAAGTCAACACTAGTAGTAGCGAGTGGCCAACAAAAGTCAATAGAGTGAACATTGACCTGAGGAAACACTTGGAGCCAAACACAAATTGATAAGGAGGACTATTGACCCACTAGGAGCAAGAGAGAGCCACTAGGAGTAACCAAATCCTTCCACCAGGAGTAGCACACACAGCAAAAACCCATAAAAGATGGCGAAAGATGCTACCAAAAGTAAGTATGTACAAGTATATATGTACAACAAGCCTCCCCTTAGGCTTTGCCTCCCCTCAATCCTAGACCATAAGGATTGACCATACCAATGTGAACCACCAGGTGGTTAAACCGTGGTCCATCCAATGCTTTAGTCAACAAATCAACAACATTATCATCCGTATGTACCATTAAAACCTGTATCAACTTCTTTTCATTTGCATCCCGTATAAAATGGTGCTGAATCTCTATATGCTTGGTTCTTTGATGAAACACAGGATTCTTCACAATGCCATTTAGTGCTTTTATTATCAATGAAGATTTGGTGTTTATAAAGTTGAACCCATAGTCTAACATTTGGTTTTGTATCTACAAGACTTGTCCACAACAACTAGAAGCAACTACATATTCAGCTTCTATTGAGGAAGTAGCTACTATGGTTTGTTTCTTACATTGCCATAAGATAAGCATGCGTCCTAAAAACTGACAACCACCAGTAGTTGACTTTCTATCATTATTAGCACATGCATAGTCACTATCACTATAGGCTTCAAGAACAAAAGGGGATTCCCTTGGATACCATAAGCCTATCTTGGGTTGTGCCTTAATATACTTCAAGATTTTCTTGACTGCATTCAAGTTTGATACGGTAGGTGCCACCTGATGTCTGGAATAAGCACTAACAACAAACATAATGTCTGGGCGTGAAGTAGTCAAATACATGAGTGAGCCTATCATTGACCTGTACAAATGAACATTAACAGGAGGATCTGGCTCATTCTTAAGTTTGACTTTAGTTACCTCATAAGGTGTTGCTGCTAGTCTAATAGGTTCCACATCAAATTTTTGAATAATGTCATGAACATATTAATCTTGACTAATGAAGATACCATCCTGCTGCTGCTTGACTTGGAGTCCAAGGAAAAATGTCAGTTCTCCCATGGCACTCATCTTTCATCAACTTTTCAAACACATCACACCATTCCTTCTTGGTATAACCAAAGATGATATCATCCACATACACCTGAACCAAGATGATGTCTATGGCATTCTTCTTAAGAAACAATGTTTTGTCAATGGTGCCTCTTCTATACCCATGCTTCAACAAGAAAGTAGAGAGACGCTCATACCAGGCTCTAGGAGCTTGATGAAGACCATAAAGGGCTTTGACAACCTTGTAGACATTCTTAGGATGAAGAGGATCCACAAAGCCCTTGGGTTGAGTGACATATACTTCTTTTTCAATCTTGCCATATAGAAATGCACTATTGACATCCATTTGAAACACTGTAAAGCCAATATAAGAAGCAAAAGCCAAAAATAGTCGAATGGCCTCAATGCGTGCATCATAATCAATTCCTTCAAGCTGAGTGTGGCCCTATGCTACTAGTCTTGCTTTATTCCTTACCACAATACCCCTAGCATCTTTATTGTTTTTGAGAATCCATTTGGTACCTATTGATGTCTTTCCATCCGACAAATCAACTAGGATCCATACATTCTGAAACAAGAATTGTTGCATCTCCTCCTGCATAGCTTCTACCCAACTTTTATCCTCAAGAGCATGTGAGACAGACCTAGGTTCCACCTGTGACAGAAAACAAGCAAACAAACACTAAACAAAATCTATGTGGTTATTTTGCTTTTGGTCTTCAATGTAGCTCACAAGAGCATGATGACCATAAGTTGCTTTCTTATGCATGCCGCGAGTCTTGACGGTTGAACTAGGATCTACTATGATTTGAGATGTAGGATGCACTTTATGGATATGCTGAATAGTAGTAGGGGCTACTTCTACTTTTGGTGCCAAGTTATTAAGATCCCCAACAATGCCATCATCATATGAAGCAGAGTCAAAAATGCCTGTTATTGGTTGCTTATGAATATAATCCAGCTTAGTAGTAGACTTCTTATTATAGTTTCCTAGGTCAGAAGGACTAGAGAACCTAGTTGTGGAAGTTGGATCACTAATAGGACTTCCAATAGGAGTTGAACTTGCACCAGGAGTAACAGTAGGCTCACTAGGAGTAGCTGGTACAGTAGGAGTATCCATAGGAAACTCAAAGCCTCCTTTGGTAGCTACAGTAGTAGCATCTTGTTGTTGCTTGAGCAGTGTATCAAGAGCTCCTTGTGAGTTAGTAATGTCTGGTGAAGTAGCACCAGCAGGAGTAGTAGAGGTGTCAGGAGCGACTGTTGAGGAATAGGATGGTATAACAAAAATGTCATCATCATTATTTGAGTCTGAAAAGCAATAAGTAGCACCTATATTAGAAGACACAAATTCTTGTGGACTTGCATGTTGGTTAGTTTTAAAACGAATATATCCCAATGAGTCGCTGAGATAATCAAGATCAAAATACCATTCAGGACCTTTTCCTTAAATGTTTGTCTTCTCCTCAAAGTACCGTAGGTTGATAGATTCAATGACACTCTTGGCAGTGAGATTGTAGACCCTATAGGCTCTAGAGTGAGCTGAATATCCCACAATGAAGCCTTCATCCGCCTTCCCATCAAATTTCCCCAAATAGTTACTAGTGTTGAGAATGGTGATAGGACAACCAAAAGGTTTCAAATGATTAATTCTTGGGACTTTGGCTGTGAGTAGCTTATAGGGAGTCTTCTTATGTGGATTTGTTATGGAGACCCTATTTAACACATAACATGCAGTGTTGACCGCTTCTGTCCAAAACATAGTCGGAAGCTTGGAATCAGTAAGCACGGTTCTTGATGCTTCTATAAGAGTCCTGTTTTTCCTTTCTGCAACACCATTCTGTTGAGGAGTCCTGGCAGCACTGTAGTCTCTTTTGATACCTTTGGAATTGAAAAGTGCTATGAGGTCTGCATTCTTGAACTCAGTACCATTGTCACGCCTAATACCTTTTACCTTCTTTGACAGCTGATTTTCAATTAAAGCAATGAAGTCTTTGAGAATTGGGTAGGTCTCACTTTTAGCTGCCAAAAAGAAAACCTATGAGAACCTGCTAGAACTATCAGTTACCACTAGGCAACAGTGTTTATGGTCAATGCTCCTAATCGAGGTAGGACCAAACAGATCCATATGGAGTAGTTGCAAAGGTTCAGTTATTAGACTGAGGGCAGTGATGGCTTTGAAGGATGCTTTGTGTTGTTTGCCTTTGCTGCAACCAAGGCAATTGATGTCATTCTTGAAAGTTTTGGGAGGTAAACCAAAGACCAGGTTCATATTTTCCAGTTTGTGAATTGTCTTGAAATTTACATGCCCCATCCTTCTACGCCATTTTATGGCTTCATCTTCTGATGTCTTAGCAATCATGCACGCTAGTTGGCCAGAAGGATTTACTTCATTCAACTTGATATTGTATAGATTATGCCTTCTTAGAATTTTGAGTAGTACTTGGGAGTCATCCGAGAGCTTAAAGTTTATGGATAACACTAAGCAATCAGTATCTATAAAGAGGACAAACTGCTTCTTGTCACAAATCTGAGAGACTGAGATCAAGTTGAAGTGTTGGAGTGCTTCCACATAGTAAACCTGCTCAAAATTAAGATTAGGAGTCTGAATAGTTCCTTTTCAAGAGATCCTCCCTTCACCGCCACCAAAGTACACTTTCCTGCCTTGAAATGGTTCAAAATTAGCCAAAATACCTTTGTTCCTTGTCATGATCCTAGAGAAACCACTATCTAGAATTCCAAGAGATGGATCTTGGTATGGATTAATCTACAAAAACAGAAAAAAATGTAACAGTTAGTGTCTTAAGGGGACCCAAACCATTGCTGGCTTGAGTCTGCCTTGTGGATCATTGTTAGATAGCCATGGAGATTGATGAGATCCACTGTTGTTCTTGTGTTTCCTAGGCATCATATGGGATTTATTTTGTGTCCAAGAACAACCTGCTGAGGGCTTAATAGCAGAACCCAAATTTCCCAATCCAAGATGCATTTGGTCTGTAGTAGTATAATGCGTATGAAAATTTTGAAAATAATTGCTGGTTGGTATGTAGTGGTACATGGATTGCTTCTCCAAGTAGTAGAAGCTGAAGGAGAGTTCCTCCTAGTAGAAGGAAAAGATTGAGCACATGGGTTTAGTCTTCTAGAAGCAAAACCCACACAAGTAGGAGCATCTACTAGTGGACCAGGAGTACCATAAGAGAGATGGCCAGTAAGCCTTTGATCATAAAAATCACAATCTTTAATCAAATGAAATATACTACCACAAACAAAGAATGTTTTAAAAGACCTTTTATTTAAATGAAATTGTTTTGTACTGCTATTCTTATTACAAACAATTCTAGAACATTCCTAGAAGACATAAGACTAGAATAAAAAACAATGGAAGTAGATGTAGTAGCAAATCTCTCATCACTCATCCTAGCAGTAGAAGCAGCAGTGTCATTTGGCTTGGGACTCGAGGGACTTGACTCTTCACTTGAACCACACAATGCATAGTCACTGGCCTTGTCACTGAAAGTACAAGAGACAAAGTCATTAGTGTTAGTAGAACTTTTAGGAGACTCATGCATTTGTGATTCATCCAAGTCTTTATGTATTGATGTAGGCATAAATGTTCCTGTAAGAGGTAGAGGAACAACATGCATTTCTACAGCTGGTTTAAACCTATTATAACTAGGTTTTCCATCCTCCTCTTTGTCAGGATCAAAGACACTAGAAAAAGATAAGTAAAAAACATCATCTGGTCCTATATAGTTATCAAATCCTAATCCCCTCTTTGTTCTTCCAGACATACTGCTATCTATTAGCTTGGAAAGATTTTTTGGTGCTTTTTGCCATTTATCAAACTACAATAAAGTAGCATCTAATTTCATTTGCATGTCTTGTTTTGATTGAATGCTTTCAGCATTAAGTTTTTCGGTATACTTAAGCAAATTAGATGTATTCTCTAAGTCAATTCTCAACACCCTAATCTTATCCTCATACTCAAGTTGGGCATTTTGTAACCACTTCTTTTGTTGTTTTAAGGTTTTTAGAGAACTCTTATAAGCTTGAACTTCTAAAAAATATTTGTCATTTTGAGCATTTAGTTCATTGCATTGTGTTAAGAGGTCACTATATTTATCATCACAACAATAGGGCAAATTTGTACCTGAGGAGAGATTCCCATTAGAGCAAATTCATCCGCATCCTCTGCCTCAGATATGTGACCAGCAATCATAGCAAACACATCAGTAGCAGACTCAACTGTATCCAAAGTTGGAGTCTCGTGATCATTCCAGTTTACCATAGTATCAACAGATACCAAAGCTTTCTTATCATCCTGAAGCTCTTGAACCTTGAAGGCTGAATACCCGTTCTTCCCCTGGTTATTTTTACTAGGGCATTCTCTAGCAAAATGTCCTTGCTAATGACAGTTGTAGCATTTGACTTTGCTCCTATCAAACCTGGCTGGCTCCTTTGGCTTGTAGCTGAATTTTCTACTAGCCTTCTTTTCAAACCTGTGAACTCGAAGAGTAAGCATAGCCATCTGCCACTTGAGGTCCATTTCATCCAAGTCAAGTTTATCAACCTGTTTGAAGTCATCAAAAGCTAGCTGTTGTTGTGGATCAACATCAGCATCAAAAGAATGGAGAACAATTTCTACCATGCTACTGGTCTTGACTTTTGATTTAGGAGTAGGAGTATGTTGTGAGGAAAAGGAATAGCTTGGGCTACTAGTATAGGGAAATGAACTAGAGCCCATGGAACTCACAAAAGTAGAATTAGTAGGAGTGGAGTAGGAATCACTTGGGTATCCTCTCACATGAGACTCAAAAAATTTTATTTTGTAAAACAAGTCATCAAAAGAGAGATACTCAAGTCCTCCTTTTGCTTTGAGAGAGATGACTACCTAGTTCCATGAATGAGGCAGAGCCCTAAGAAACCTAGCATTGATGTCTTCATTTTCTGGTTTGGACTTAAGTTGATTCAACTGGCTGAGAATCTTTTGAAACCTTTCATAGCCTTGATGAAGACCTTCTGTCTCAGAGATCTTGAATGCTGTAAATTCATCTCTCATCATTGATCTTTGCATCTTCTTGGATTCCTCATTTCCTCCAAATCGTGCCTTGATGCAATTCTAACTTTCCCTAGCATCATCCAAGTGATAGAAATCGCCCATATGATCATCAGGAAGAGATTGAAGCAAAATAGTTTTTGCTTTGATTTCCTTTTGTACATCTATGATTTATTCATGAGTTTTAGGATCTAGAATGGTGATATTACCATTTTTGTCCCTACCAGTAGTCTTCTTGTTGTTGCCATTTTGAACAATCTTCCACAAGTCTAGATCAGTGTTGGTGATCCAGCACTCCATCTTCATGGCCCAGCTGTCATACTCTTCCTTCTTCAGGAGTGGGAATTTCCCATTTGTGTTGGTGAATGTAGCAACGATTTGTTGTGCTTGCTGTGTTGTATTGGTGCTTGGTTGTCCTGTGTCAGTGGAACTAGAAGTAGACATGATTCAGTTAGTTAAAATTTTGTTTGGAAAGAAAATGGTTCTTCTTGGACAGTGACTCTCCCAGGCTCTAATACCACTTGTTGGGTCCTTTTAGTTGCCTATATTTCAGCCTGTTAAGGATGGTGAACGACTTCTGTAATCACAAGTCTATTCACAGAGAGACTCTAATGAACACACAGTATTTGTGCGGAATACAAACACTAGGAACAAGAATAAACCGAATAACTAGATAAATAACTTGATCCTTTCTAAGGATTTCTACTATATTGATATGAAAATAAACTGGTGAAGGTGTGTCTAACCCTTCTGCCAATGGGTTCCTTTTATACTACAAGGAAACCCTAACTACATTAAACACAAAACGTGTAACAGTTGATATGCATATCCTTTCCTAAGATATCTCATGCATATCCTAATAAAACTATTACAAATACTACTATTTGACTTTACTATCAGACCAGGAGCACATGTTGCTCCTACTACTACTAGGACCAGGAGGAACTACA
Source organism: Glebionis coronaria (assembly GCA_025667525.1). Classification (NCBI taxonomy): domain Eukaryota; kingdom Viridiplantae; phylum Streptophyta; class Magnoliopsida; order Asterales; family Asteraceae; genus Glebionis; species Glebionis coronaria. Next base: position 57,020 of record JANFOE010001989.1, read on the forward strand.
TACCTCCTAGTTTACCTATTACAAATCAGCTATTACATAGGTCCTAACAAAAGCAAACATATAGGTGTCTAAAATGTATCACTTATTTAAACTATGGAAAGAAAACTAAGAGGAAAGAGATTCTCCTAATGCAGTCCTAACAGCCTCTAAACTCTAGCCACTTCTAACATCATCATTCATAACTACCTCACCTGAAAATGACACTAAAATTTATCAACATAAAGTTGGTGAGAACATAGGTTTAAGTTATCTAAAATATCATAAGAACTATGACATCCGCTGTAAATAAATTGAAGAAAAATAAGTTCAAGTAATGGACTATAAAGTGATATTCATATTACACACAACTACAAACATAACATACCATAACAATTAAGTACACAAAATAAGAACAAATGCACCTCCACCTATCCGGATCTTTCTCATACCTAGTATGGAAGTTGAACCCATATCCCTGTCGAGATATCTTGCCTTCGAGAAGAGAATGTACATGTACTCAGAACGCATGCCAAAACACATAATAGAACATATAACATATCACATAAGTAGGCATATCACATAATAGCACATTAAGTCCACACATTTGAAAAACATATTATCAAAATATTTTTAAGAAGATAGTACTAAGACATTTAAAAATAGTAAAAGTGTCATCTCCATCCCATACTAAAAATACATTTAAAAATTAAGTGAAAAACGGGACTATGAACTCACCTGATTGAACTTCTCCAAATATCTCACGCACTAGCAAAAAGCTAAACAAATAAATGCACACTAATCAGACATGAACCAAATAATAAAATGGCTCATCAATCTATGATGGACATCTAACACTCTCCCATATATATACCCTGTTCATATTCTCTAATCATCCCAATATCCCTCTCTAACAAGTCTTAAACTTAGTCAAGTTCGATACCTATTCCGTTTACTTTTTACCCAAAACAGTCCTGATTTTTAGTTCCAAAACTATTAGCCAAACGCCTACCTAACCATACCCATGCTTTCTGTAAAGAAAATCCTATTCCCTTAAATGTGTTAGCTAACTCCTCCCTTTTTCCCCAACCTTATAGCTACTGTGAAGGCCCCGATATACATGTATATACTTTTGTCTATCCAGATTTTACTGATTTTGAACATACAAAACGTTTGTTATAATCAGAGGGTCTTCCACTATTCCAATTAATTAGACCTTTTCCAGATATCTTAGATCACATATAAAATAACTCTCATGTTCGTTTGAAGGTCCAATTGTACTCATAGGTACCTTAATCATCTTAAAACATTAATTTATACCCGACTAATTTCAAAATTGTTTTGACCTCCGACTGTTGTAACCTGTTTTTGGCCCACTTCCCGACCTCTAGTGTAGTCCTCGTTTCTTGCATTCAAAAGCCAACACAAATAACTTTTTTAGGATACTTGGTTTGATTAATTAATGTTCCTAGAAATCTAGATATGATTAAAAGATTAGACCTAAAATTATGCCGAGTTTTTAATTACGAATTTAATTAAACTAACCTAATTAATTACCCATAACCTAATTAGTTACAAGACCTAATTTATCTAATCATTAGTTTATCAATAAATTATAGATTTTAATTTTGCCCTAACCCTGAATCCATCATAATTTGATGTACACATGATTAAAAACAAATTAAATGAAAAGGGTTTACATGTTTTACCTTAGATATGAGAAAACCCTAAATTTTTATGTAGAACCCTAAAACCCCATTATGTGCCGTGACTATAATGTTTCCAGGAGAGTGAAAAATGTTTTTTTTACTAAAAAGACTTTATATAGTGTGGTATATCCTAGTCCAACCCAAGCCCAACTTCCTTTTTTTCCTTTTCCCTTTTCTTTTGCGGCGACCTACAACAGCCTATATATATGTTTTTTTGTTTTTTCTTTTTATTATTTATTAATGTGTTATTAATATTTCCTTAAATTTATTTAATTTATTTCAGCCCCTAAGTTCTCCCAAACCTCAAAACCGTAAACTAGCCGATTTTACGCGTATACCGTAACAGACATAAAATATACACTTTTATAAAAACTCTTGGAATTTGGAATAAACTATATATTTAAGTCCTAAATGACTAAAAACCATCCTAAAAAATATTCCCGTGACTAATTACCTTATCCAAAACCTCAAAATGCTAAACCCTAAATCGTAAAAATACGATCTACTATAATACATATACGTATACATAAAATATTAAAGTAACGCCATATAATATCATAGCAACACCCAAGTGAACTAATGAGCAAAAACTAACCCCATCTAAGCACCATATAATGTACTATGCACCACATGTATGATGTTTAACATCAAGTCAAAGGCTCAAATATTAACATATTGCACATAAATGCACACTAAGAACGAAATCAAAGTCAAACGGTCGTAAGTGACAAACTCCAAAATCTAAGCATGTCACACAAGTTGTAGGTGTTGGTTTCTGATCAACATGTCCTGAAGTACCAACAATCTCACCCTTCCTGCAGTCTTTCATCTGATGCCTTGTTTGTCCACATTTGAAACAGGCGTCAGTAGCACGACGGTATGGTCCCATGTGCCTATACCCGCAGGTGGTGTAGATAACGTGAGTATACCCTCCAGTGGGTGCTCTAGTCTGCTGAGAGGTTTATTCACAAGATATGCGTGAGACATGATTACTGGAAAATAAACACGGCTACACAGAAGGTTTAGGTTATAATACCAGATGAAGCTGAACGATTGGGTTGCTGACCTTTGTAGTCATTGTCCCGCCCGTTATCTCTGTTGTCACGCTGAAGGTTAGCATATACCTTACACGACAGTTTAATATTGCGAAGTTTAAAGAAGCACCTGTGGCTGCCAGAATAGTTGGAGTTACAATGATAGTTGTCACTACCGCCTCTCTTGTCTGATATGTTACGGTCATAGGAATGATCGTGATTTTTGTAGCCATGCTGCTGAGTAGCTGACTGTGATCGGTCTACTCCATTCTATTTGAAGATAAAATTGGATAATGCATGTTATATAATGAAAAGAAAGGACAGAAGTTAAAATGCTTATGTTTGATGAATGAAGTATACCTCTTCTCAGGTCGCTCCAAGTTCTTGAACTCATCTCTTTCGTAGAGCATCTCCAAGTTACGTGTCACGTCTGCCACTTGCGACACATTTGTGTATATGGCACTAAGTAGCCGATCATCAGTAGTGGAGTCAAGAGCCCAACGAAAGTGCTTCGCCTGTTCTTCTGCCGTACCTGCAGCCGCTCATAGAAATCCTGCTAACCTGAGGTAGGGATGCATAAATTTCGTACTATTCTCTCCCGTCCTTTGACAGATAGAGTGAAACTCTCTCTTCATCCTCGCTTGCTCAGCATGAGGAAAGAACTAATCATAGAATAGTGCCTTGAACTGTGTCCATGTCAATGTGAGCACCGAATCCATCGCCTGTATTCGTAAGCTTATATGCTCTCTACAAAGGTAGGGCGTCGCCCTCAAACTTGTAAACAACCAATCTGACTTTGAAGGCTTCCCCGCAGTCCATAGCCTCAAAATTTTCTCTATATGAAATCCAATTTTCTACATCTACAGGAATCACTGTTTGCTCAAAAGACCGTGGTTTCTACTTGTTGAACCTTTCTAGCCATGTAGCTAGAGTAATTGGTGAGGGATTTGGTGGATTATTCTGATTTTGTGGTCCATTTTGGAATTCAGCCCAAATTTCATCTCGGATCTGTGGGAGCGTGGCTTGTAGAGCTGCTTAAACAGCTGCATCGATATCCTCATTCTTGCGTCTGTGAGCCATTTGAAAGTTTTAAGAGGAAAAATTGATTAACTAGATAGAAGCATGGAAATAAGTAACCTGGAATATGCATGAAATAGTTCATGAAGGCATAGCCGACGAAATTGACATGAGCAAAGGTGAACGCCTATAGGTCGGTTCACAAAACAACATTCGACTGAAAACATGAAATTTGACATGAGTAAGGGTGAAGGCCTATGGGTCTGTTCACAAAACAAAATTCGCAGAAAAGCACATGCGACAAAATATGGTGAGTCCTGTACCAACCTTTTACTTAGTCAAAAATTTAAGAAAACTGACTGATAAAATGCATGACAAACATGGAAGATAACAAACGCCAAAATTTACGGAGTTCCTGGTGACTACCCACTAGTCTCAGGTCAAGTTTTAGAGCCTACAGGTCGAAACCTTGGGCTCTAATACCATAATTGTAAAACCTCCACTTGGATAAGTGGACCGCTACGTGTATTTATGGCGTGCCATCAAAGCATGCAAGGTAAATGTCTTAAAAACAATAACTGACCATAAAGGAAATACCGGAATCAAACATCGGTAGTCCAAACATAAGCTCAACATGTAAAAGTAATTACTTAAAGAAAGGACTAACCAATGTCCAAAGAAACAACGTAATGTATGAAGTGCATAAAGTAAGAAGTTTGGATAGCTTCCATCCGAATGCACATACTCTCAGAATCCTAAGAGCGTCCTTATGTACCTGCCGCTTGGAACACGAAAAGGAACTACGACTGAGCATAACACCCAATGAACGGATATAAAAGCATGATAAGAAGTACTGAAATGAAACATATAACGAATACTGAAACTGAAAGACTGATAAGTAAAATGCAGCGGAAAACTGTGCATGTCCTAGAAAACCAGGAACATGTTTATAAACTGGTTTATATTCCTGAAAACTTATGTTTATATCTGAAACTGTATTTTAATTTGCCAATAACCCATATAGGTCATGAAGGTATCAACTGGCATGAATACCTATATAGGTCATGAAGGGGAGACCTCATCATGCATTAGAGGGGTGACCTCTAATTATACTGGTCTGAGTAGGAGGGATAAACTCCTTGTGAAGGATGTAGAGCACACACCACATTCACCTGATAATGTAAGCTATAAAGTAGGATGCACCCATACGCCCCACATGATAATACTGATAATGGCCAAACTGAAACTGAAGGGACGCCACGAGAAATCACTCCCTCGCAGAGGAGTCATAACACCGGTTCCTCAAGTGTTATGGTTAAGGTACCTCCTTAACTAGATGACATGGTCATGCATGTATATAGCTCAGGCATTTTAAAATAAACATAAGTATTACTGATATCTGAATAATAAAAAAGTACCAGGGAAAACAGATGGCTCCAAACAAGAATCCGAATCATACATACGAAGGAAATGTCCATACTGAAGAACGGAATATCCATACCTCGTGTCTAGTAATGAAGTGAGATTGAAAGCTAAAGGATCTACGCCGACTTTACGGATACTACATAAATAAGGGACGTAAATGAGTTGTCTGATTACTGTATACTTTATTGAGTCTGAGTGTTCTTAGCTTGATTACATGTTCTTATCATGTTTTACTGTTTCATGCATTATCTTGTAATTCTGACTGTTTAATGTATTTCTGATTAATGTATTTCATGTATTCTTGTACTATTATACTTGTAGTATCATAATAAGTAACTTTCTAAAAGTATCAGTTTTTCATAAATAGTAAGTTTCCAAAAATAGAAAGTTTCCAAATATAGTAAGTTTCCAAAAATAGAAAGTTTCCATATATAGTAATAAGATTGATTAATAAGTATAAAAATATAAGCCAGGGCTTAATGAATATATTTTTTAAGTCATGGTGAATTTGAATGTCATAATATAGTAAAGTTTATTAAAATAAAATACTTTAGTCTATACATGGTAATTATTAATTAATAATATAATACATAGTTTATTGAGGATTATTAATTAAAAATCAAGCATGAATAAATGTAATAATACTTTACTATAATTTTATACTTGTATAAATAAATTAAGGTATACTTTTAATTTAATTAAACCATGGTTACCTTGTAATAAAAATAAATAGGCTAAGTGTCATGAATAATTATATTAAATAATTATAACTTAAGTTTTCATGAATAACTATATATATTAATTATGTCTTAAGCTTCATGAATGATTTCATTAAAACAATTATAACATAAGTCCTTGGTAAGTTTAATTAATGATACATGAGGAGATTGCATTTATACATAGTCTCATCGTCCAAATCGGACTTAAAACGCTTAAAAATGTCATAAAATACCCCAAAACATGCTTGTGTTTGTTCATTGTGTATTTTAGATACGGATATCGTGAAATCAATAAAAGATCAAAGGAATCAAGCAAAAACGAACACGGGAAACGAAGCCGCACAAAGAACCAGACTCGAGCAATGAATTTTCCAAAAAGACCTTGAAGTTTTTAAGATGTACAAGTTTGGTCCCTCAAGTTTAAAGAATTTACACATTATAACCTTGTTAAACTCATAATTACAAGATTGATACCTAAAGTTTCAAGACTTTACATATTCACCCCTTGAAGATTCAAGATTATGCATAAATAGTCCTTTACCAAGTTTCAACAAAATACAAGGATTATTTTTGCCAAAGACTAAAAGCATTTTCAAAGGAAATCTGCTCGAATTGCAAAACATGGAGGGTCGAAGTTGCCAAGTTACAAAGTTTAAACATTTAATTATGTTTTAAATGGCACAAAAAAAGATCATGGGAAACAATAATCCATATCCCAAATGGATTAAACCTGTGCTCATCGTTCTTAATCCTCCCAGAACCCTAATTAACAATTCAAAGGTTTTTCTAAAATTGTTTGAAGAAAATGAAGATTAACCGCACAAGGAACAAGACCCATGTGCTCGTTTTTATCCAACTCATTCTCATGGGACCCAACCTATAGCTTCAAATCACGGGAATACCACAATGGGATAAGAATCTTGACTAAATCAAAGGCTTTGATCTATTTACTTGCTGCCCACAACAAATCAACCATCTAGATTCATCAGAAGCTTCAAGAAAGTTTGAATTCAGGGCATCTTCAAAGGCATATTCTCAAAAGATCCAAGGGCATTTTGGGGAGTTAGAAGACAACTAGGGTTCATGTTTGTACTCCTTGTAATAGTCTATAAGTAGTTTAGTTTATGTTAGCAGAAATCTTGTTCCAATTTTTCTCTTTGTTAATTTCTAATTGATACGAATTTTAATGAAAGAATAATTGAGCTCCATTGTCTTTTAAATACTTTACTTTCTTACAAATTTAATTTTCAGTTTATTCAAAAAGATTTTTGAGAAATTAAAAGTTTTTTTGAAGAACCATTTTAGCTTAAGTTGTTGATAAGTTGAGTTGACACCTCAGCTTATTGGTGTTTTTTAAGTTCAAAGTGTTAAAATTAAGTTAAATTTAAATATTCTTGCAAAATTTATTTTCTGTCCAAAAGTTTTTACACTGATAAGCTAGCTTATTGAGGCTTATTTGACACCTAAGCCCCAAAAAGCTACTCATCAGCTTGAACCTTTTACCTTTTATGTTCTCTATTTTGTTTAGGTTGAAGTAATTCCAAGAAAGATAGATGGTAGATGATATTGTAGATCTTAGTAGATTATAATCCAAGAAGATAAGCTGATGTATTTGTAAATTAAGTTGAGAGGTAATTAAGGTACTTTGTGGCAAGACTAGGCTGTTCTACAGACTCAACACAAGTTTTTTTTTTCTCCTTTTTTCCTTTTTCTGTCAAGTAAATAGCTTATTTGATTTTCTACTTAAAGTTGTTTACTTATTTGATTTTATTGCTTATTTCCAGTGTCATGTTCCTTATTTAATGTTTTTGTGTTTATCTTTGCTGATTTGTTTGTCTTATTTGCTTTCATACACTTTACTTTAATGTGTGCTAGTTCAAAATATTTGAGTCTCTTGTTAAAAGTTCATTTCTAGACAAAATTGGTGTTTGGCGTAAGCATTAAATCTACAATAGGCGTAGGATTAAAGTTAGGTTGTGATTGCATCAGGATTCAAGGATTAGTAGAAGTAGATTTCAATTTTTTTTTCATCACAAATCATTGAAAATAAAAAAAATTGTTCTTTGTAGTCCCTGTCGTGGTAATAGCAGTAAGTAATTAACTCTTTCAGTTTGCTGAATTTGAGTGCTCTTGTTGCCTGATTCATGTTAGTTTAGTGTTTATTTTCATGCTTGAGTACTTGTTTGGGGACATTGCACCTTAGGTACAAATTCTAAGCAAACAACTTGGCCATTTTCGGCCTAGTAGTTTTCTTTAAAACCTACAGACGTTATGTTTTGGTAAGTAAGAGTTAGATTTCATTCTTGGTAGATAGATAGTTTAGAGGTTGAGCTTTGTCTATTTTATGCTAGTTGTAAGATTGCTGCTTATCTTAGGGCTTTTAGGTCTAGTGTAATTTGGCTCAGAAAGAAGCACTTGCCTTTTTCTTGCTGCCATTGTTACTCGTGTTTTTATATGCTTAGATTTTTTTGTGTTGGTTAGTGGTATTAGTCTTTCCTGCATCTTGGTATTTAGGGTAGTACAACTTATATTTAGCCTTTATTCGGTCATAAAACGCAACAAATCAAAGTCGTAAATAATCCGCTAAATCTGCCTGAGTTAATCACAGAATTATTCATTTAGGTTTATTAGGTATTTAATCGCCTTGTTTGAGGTTTAATTACTATTGTTTCATGTTATTTTGAGGTTACTTTTGAGCACTTAAGTTTTCGTCACATTTAGTATAGAATCTGCCATTCTATAGTTCACTATATTGACCAAGTATTTTGTCAATTGCACCAGTAAGTATCATAGCTTTATTCTAAGGATTTAGACCAATATAGTTTGCACACAAGTGGATTAGATGGTAGTGTAATTCTGTTTGAGGTTAGATCTTTAATAGGAACTCATAAGAAGCTTATAGCTTAAGTGTTAATTGGCCTCAAAATGTAATTAGATGCACATTAGCTTGCAACCAATATAGCATATAATACTTACGCCTTTGATTGCTTTGAATTTTTATTCATTAAAAAAAGAGAATAGAATAAAAGTGGTAGCAAGAGGATTCGAACTCCAGACCTCACATACAGAACAGACACATCGAACAACCACTTAACCATCTGCTCTAAGCCCACTATCATAGCTAAAAAAAACCAAAGACCTTTATTTTCTGCCTAACTGTGCACTCAACAACTATTTAGGGGGTTATTTTTGGTTAGAGGCTTGATTTTTAGAACAATGATAGAAAATATGTTATAGTAGGGTTTGATCATCTGGTATTGGAAGTCTGAAGGTGTTTGGTGGGTTAGAATAGCATTTACATCCACTCTCTTGCCTTAATTTGCCCAGTAGGCCATCAACATATCATTTTCTGCATTTTTAGTGTTTTTGCCATGTTCTTGGATTGAATTTGTGTCATATGTGTGTTTGTTGATTGTGTTTGTGAGTTGTACTTGACCCTCACTTGCCAAAGCAAGTGAGGGTGCCGTTTGTGCCCAAGAATCACACTAAACAAGCAAAAAACGAGCTCAATACAACCAAAAAATCATACAACAACTTTTCTTTTTGTTGTCCGAGAACGATCATTTTTTTGTTTTTTAGTGTTGTCCGATATCGGACAACACTGATATTCGACAACACTTTTCTGTGGTGATATATCGGACAAAACTGAAGTACTCCAAATTTGGAGTACTTTAGGTTATTTTTGTTTTTAGCTTCATTTGGTCATTTTTTTAGTTTTTTCAAATTTTTTTCATTTTCCCTTGTTAATTTAGTTAAAATTGAATTTTTAGAAAATTCATTTTATTTTTCCCATTGTTTTAATATTTTTTAGCATTATTTTAATATAAAAGTGTTTTTAGCTATTTAAAAATAGAAAAATAGTTTTAAAAATTCTAGAAAAATACTTTTTAGCTTTTAATTAATATAAGTATGATTTTAGTTTGATAAAATATAATTTTGAACTTTTTGTTAATTATATTTATTTTTAGGGCTTTAATTAGCATTTAAAATTAAATATTTAATTAAAAATAAGTTTTAAAATTAATTTATTGAACATTTATTCTGATTTATATTATTTTAGACTTATTTTTAATTTTTAATTACTTTTTAGTTTAAAATTTTATTTTCGTCATTTTAACGTATACGTTTTAATTTTGCGTCGTATTTTAAAAGTAGCGTAACTCATCATTTTTTTCTCTCTTTTTACAACCAAAAACGTAATTAATCCAAACATTGTTTTATACATATTGGCACATAACACATACATCTCCTTCGAGAATGAACTCGCATTTATTCGGTTTTATGGTTTTCCTAAATCGTACAATTTAATACTTGTCACGGTTATTTGTTTTTACTAAAACTAGTTACTAATTTACCTACATCAATACATGTTTTATATTAATTAAATTGATAAAAGACAATTCAATAAAATCATCTGCGTGTACCCGAGCCTAAAATCTCGAGCCTACCGATACACCCGTCTCGGTCGCACTTAAACAAACCAAACCGAACACGAAAACCAACACAGCCTGATTAGATAGAAATTTATGTCGTTGTGCAGTTGAGAAATTGCCTTAGGGAATCTGCGATAGAAATTCTGTCGCAAAATCTATCGCTAAGCTGAAACAAGCCAACCCCTACTGCGTTCCAAGCTCCCATCGAGAGCCATAAGGATCTTAGGTTCCCACTGTGCTCAACCAACAGCCCCAACTGGGGGTGTTGGTGCTTGCGGCTGCCAAAGGAAAACCACCACCACCCTTTATAAGGGTGCGACTGGTTGGTCAAAATACCACCGAGAGTCTTAAGACTCTCGGTTGGTGTGCACAGCCGAAACCAATCAAAACCAACACGAGACTTTCATGTTTTTATCTTTTAGTCATCATGTGTTCATAGTTTAATTCGAATGCTTCATAATTAAATAAATAAGAAAAAAGATTAAAGATCAAAAGATTACCAATGCGTAGTGATTAAAATTAAAGACACAAACAAAAACTCGTACTTAAATCAATGATCAAAACCAATTTCCCTTTCCCTTTTCTTGTGTTAAAGCCGGCGGCCAAAGCAAAGGTGGCTAAGGTTTTCTTGCTTAATTTTCTTAGTGGGCTGGGCCAAAGGCCCTTTCTCTTTTCTTTTCTTTTTTGGGACGCCAGCAAACACACATGCATACATGTTTTCTTTTCCTTTTCGTGTTTTAAATATTATACGTACGTGTTCGTATTTTAATTTCTTATGCTAAATTTTGACATGTATTATTTATTTTACTGAATAATTAAAAATAAATGAAAATATTTGGATATGAAAATTCTATATTATTGGAACATGTCGTGTATTTAATTAACGTAATTAATTTTGTGACTGCGTGTAATAATGTTTTCATGGATTTTAAACGGGTTTTACAAACCATCACTCCGATAGTGAACGGTGCATCATACATCCTCTGGATAGATGGTGGAAATGTTTTTCTTGTTAAAAATTAACAAGGTTTACAAGGGAGAGTATTCATGTATTTTTCCTTTACTACGGATGTATGGGTTTTTATCTAAAAAATAATTTTTTTTGAAAAAAAATCATATTTCTTTCTAAACTTTTTCTTCGAAAAAAAATTAACTTGTTTTTTAAAATAACGGATTCGAAAAAAAGAAATATTTTCCAAAAAAAATAAACTTATTTTTTAAAAAACATTTGTTTCGAAAAAATAATCTTATTTTAAAATAACTTGTTTCGAAAAAATTTATTTTTGAAAAACAAAGTTTAATCTTTTTCAAAAAAAAGTTTTTCGAAACACAAGTTTATTTTTTTTTAAAAGTTTGTTTCAAAAAAAAATCATGTTCGAAAAAAAATCCAATCTTTTTCGAAGAAAAAAGTACATTTTTTCGAAAAAAAAGTTAATTTTTTCAAAAAATAGTTTCTTTCAAAAAATTTTATTTTCTTTTAAAAAATAGCTTGTTACGAAAAAAATTCTAATAAAAGTTTACATATTTTTCAATTATAACTTTACAAATAATGATGATAGTTTTTAAGTTGAAATAATTTTAAGAAATAATAAACCACTTTATATATAAAAAAATTTACGAAATTATGATAACTGATCGTGAATGATAATTGTTAATCATTTCAACATTGGTCATAATATATATTATATATTATATAATGTGTAAATATAGACAATCTTCGTAATTTATATGTCTACATATTTTTTTAAATACGATAACTTGAAAATCTTCCTATTTTATATGGACGATTTAATCGAGTTAATTAGCAAAATGCTTGGTACTTTCTAATTTTTACTAAAACATATATAAAGAATATATGTTTTTGAATATCCAAATTTATAAAAAAATGGTTCAACATCAAACACATATTTAATATTAAACATACATTGGTGAATAATTTTAATAATTGTATGTAAATAATAAAAGTTTACAGCAATAAACATTTGTATATGTTACATATTAATTTGTACTCATTATGTCATTTAATGTGAATTGATCCCCAACTAATACGAAATAGTATTATTTTTAATTTTGGAGAGATAGTGCAATCTCTTTTACAAGTAGTACAAATTTATGTGCCTTTAGAAATAGTACGTACTTATGTAATCGGGTTTTTTATCGGTTTAGACGTAGTATCCGGAAGGCCTTTTCACTAACCGAACCGATTGTGACTCCGGTTCTCAATTGAACCGTTGGTCCGGTTTGATTTTCAAAACTATGTACACCATCATTTTAAGTAAAAAAAATATGTACGATTTTGTAGATACATGCACTTAATTTTTGTACAATGTGCATATATAAGAAAATAATATATGATTCGTATCAGAAACAGTATATGATTTTATAATTTTGTGATATAAATCGTGTATGATTTATTCATACGAGAAAATGAGAAAAGCATTTCATGGAAAATAAAGGATGATTTAATTCTCGACGCAATGGTATGTTTTATTTTACGTAACAGTTAACGGTTTGTGCGATATTTTTTTAAACAAAAACAATGAGTTTTTTTTGATGAAAAAATGAGTCGTTAGAATTAGTTTATTGGATTTATACTAATTTACGAGTTGATATTAAAAACTTTCCATACCATTGTTTTCTAATGAATCTTATTCAATTATTATCAAAATCATAACCATGCATTTGATACTATGTGAAATATACCCATTGATGATATTAGAGAAATAGGAATTATGAAGTTAAAAACCTCGTTATTTGGCCCCAAGGAGTGTCACATCATTTACCACACCTATTTCAAAATACCCTCATTTGGTCCTAGCACTACCAATTTTTACCATCATTATCAATGTTCCAAAACAAGGTCAACAAGGGATATTAATCGATGGTTAATAGCTAGAAGGCCCTCAACCTTGCCGATTAATGAAAAGGTGGTTAATGGCGGTCAACTATGGTCAACTATGGTCAACGACGGCAAGGGAGGTCAAACTTGCAGAAAACCTATGAATTTGGCCGAAAATACCAAAAACTCACTACAAACTTATGCTTACCACTTATAGTAAGGGAATTATCTCCTTTTGTAACTAAAGAATTACAATAATTGATTGCCATTAATTATATACTAGTTTAGGGTGCCCATTAAATCAGTCACAAAGCAAAAAACGGCTGTTACAATTGTAACCTATTTCCATTCACTAATCTATATCAATATATATTCAAAAAAAAATTAAAAAAGTCTAGAAGGCCTCATAACGTATGGAAGGAAAAATGCTATGAACCCATCTGTTTGCCTAGATAAACAATGATAAAGCTTTAACGACAACACTTGTAAAAAATCATTTTATTGATATGACAATCTTATTTTAGACTTAGCATGTAGTACATGTACATACAAAATTTAAACCCCCAGGATCTAGGGTGCATTTGCCATTAGTTCCATTTTTAGCTTCACACTTCTGACTGCAACACATTGAAAGGAAATTATTGTCACACACCCCTATTGTTTCCTCATTGCAATTAGCAGTCGTACTCAAGCTCGTTGCCGATAACTCCAAATTACCCAGGTTGTCTAAAACTTAAGTTCATGGATTAAAAGACTTATATGTTGAAATCATAAAAACTTATATAAAGAAAGTGCATTTTCCATATAAGAAGAGACCTACAAAAGTGAGGACCCATGGTGTTTTTAACCTGCATAATAAAAAATTACACGCTTCATCGCTAACAAATTCATAGAATTAAAACTTTCATGTGTATAATCATAAAATAATTAAAAACCTGCTCAAATAAAAGCTTTATCGATTCTCATTGCATACTAAAACATGTCATCCTAGTTTCTTCAAATATCTATAAACATAATGATAGATTATAAATCAAGAATAAAAAACAAAACATTTCAAACAGAGCTTTAGGTAAGAAAATTAATCGAAAAAACTTAATTTATTATTTAAATTCAAATATATGATTACCAATGGGTTTTTTTTTCTTCATCTCCATCCTCCATTAAGCATAGCTAAGCAGCAACTTCACACAAAAATTTCAATTTAAGCATAGCTAAGCAGCAAACACATCCAATTTACTATGCAATTTAAATACAATCCCTAATTTGAATATGGATATAAGTGATACTTACCTATTTTACATAATCAAGTTCATCAGAACTAAAAGACCCACAAGCATATTGATCAGATTTGAAGGGGTGTTGAAACTAATTTGAGAAGAAGTTACGTTTGAATCTTGGATCCTGGATTAATGTGAGATACTTTTTATAGTGTAGATTTGAAACTTCCTATAGAATATATTTTGGAATGTTTTATGACATTAAATTTCATTGAAACTGCTCTGATTTTGCATCAGGCGTGTTGGAGAATAATGGTCAAACTAAAAAGATTAAATATGGTAGTGTACTTGTTATAACTATTTGGTTATTTTGTTATTTATGTAAAGAGATTAAAAATGATAACACGTACTTTTCGAATATCTGTTATAACTTTCTAAAATTATATTAAATTTATTTACAAAATTTAAGTAGTTGGTATAAGTTGTCTAAAATATATGATTTTATTTTTAAGATATATATTAATATTATTTTTTAATTTCGTTAATATTATTTGCTATTCTTTTACTGTTTATAGATAATTTTACATCATCTTTTATATAACAAAAAATTAATCTTTAAACGTTTAAAATTACGAAACATATTGAATGTATATGTGATATTATTTTCAATTTAGTAAAAATTGTTTTCGTTTTTTAATGTTTTTACAATAACTTTAATTATTCTATTTATGTAAAGTGACAAAACACGAAAAAGCATGTATTGAAAATCAACACGTGTTTATTCCTTTTGCATTTGATACCTTCGGTTTTCTTGCATTTGAAGCGGCGGAGTTTCTGAAGAGAGTTCAGCGCGTTATGAATAACAACGTAATGACACCTAAATCCACAAATGTGATTTTTACTAGAATTAGCTTCGCAATTCAAAAAGGACTTGCGGCGCAGGTTGTTGCTCGCTTGCCTTCTACAGCTATGTAATTAAACTTTTAATGACTATAAGGATACTATTTACTAAACTTTAAGTTGGATACTAGTGCTTGAGGGCACCGTACCTTTTTTCTTCGAATATGACTACATAGTTTATGTAACATTTAAACATTTAAAATTATAATACTTCAACTTTTCGATCTGTTGTTAAAATGATTATGGTTTTGTTAAAAATAACAATATTTATAAAAAACTTGATTTAATTTTTTTAATTGTTTATTTACCATCCGTTATAAGTTTTTAATTTATAAAAAAAATATTTGTTTGTACTTTTTAATTACAAAACGAATTTTTTATGCTTGATACAAATGATTTTTAACAAAGATAGCCTACGGTCTTATGGTATTTTTTTTTAAATTATCACTTATATATAGAAACCAATTTATTGTCCATTCAATTTTCAAACTTAATTTGGTAGGGCGTTTTTAATGAATCACTTTCAAGATGTGGGTTAAAAAATTTAAGTTTTTCTAACATGTGCCCTCAAGCACATGTTAAGCTATGTTTATTAAACACTAAATTTCCTTTTATATCCAAAAATACATTTAATTCACATTAAATATACTTAAAATTCACCATAAATAAGTAACAATTTGCATTTAATAAGTTTAAACTTTACTTATATATAAACTTAAACATATACACAAGGGCACATGTTAGAAATTCCCAAAATTTAAAATCATTGTATTATTCCTGAAAATATGGAAAACTTTTTAAAAGTTTAAATATTACTAAAGGTAGCTAATAACAAAACTGAATGTTTATAAAGTTTTGTTTTTTTTTGGTAAAAAAAAATAAATAAAAAATAAAAAATAAAAAATTTGTTTATAAAGTTTGTTCAAAAATAACATTTTTACAAAAATAATATGTTTATAAATAAATTTTAAGAATGTTTGTACAATGTATATTTTGTACGTTTATAAAACACACTCTTTATATATTTTTTGTAGTGTTTTTTTAGTAAAACTATTATACACTAACAATTTATTTACATTTATTAAATATTTCCTAAATATATTTTTAGTGTTTTTTAAGTTTATAAAAAGTTTAAATTATTTAATTAAAAATTATTTAATTAAAAATTATTTAATTAAAAATCTATAATTACGTTTATAAAAAGTTTTAACAAAAATACGTCTTTTGAAGTGTCAGTATTTGCAAAATCACTTTTGTAGTGGCTTAATTAAGTCCAGTTTTGATCCAAACCGGTTTTAACACAAAAATTATTTATATATGGAATTATTATTTTGGCACATTCAATTTTTTAATCATTAAAATCTTGTACATAAGACTTATTTTAGGAAATGTTTTTAATTTCGTAAGCTTAAGAAGTTTGTAAATTATTTTAGTTTATTAGTAAAAATAGATCTTAAACAATTAACATTAAACAACTTCTCATATAATTTATAAGAAAAAGAATAATTTGTGATCAACATAAACAACCGGGTGGTAATCGTCAAAAAACTATATTCAACAAATTTAGAAAAAGACCGGTACGTGCACGGGAATTATAAATAGTTATTATATAACTGAAAACATTTAATTTTCAAATTGTGTGGTAACTTCTATGCCACTTTTACTTATTTTTGATGATGTTTTTGTCTTAATATTTTAAGACAAAGTATAACGTGCATTTAGCAATCTGTAATTGTGAAGTGTCAGATGTTAATGTACGTCAAGCATTCAACCAAAATTTGATATACTTTAACAACAACACTTGTAAAAAATCATTTTATTGATATGACAATTTTATCTTAGACTTAGCAAGTAGTACATGTACATATAAAATTCAAACCCCCAGGACCTTGGGTGCATTTGCCATTAGTTCCATTTAGAGCTTCACACTTCTCACTACAACACATTGATTGGCAATTATTGTCACACACCCCTATTGTTTCCTCTCTGCAACTAGGATTCGTACTCAAGCTCGTTGCCAATAACTCCAAATTACCGACGCTGTGTAATGGAGACAAATCCCTTGCGATCATCATGTTGCAAATTTGTAGAGAGACTGCATTCATATATCAATATATCAACATCCAAATAATATATAAATTAAATATAACTTGAATATGCTTATATTCTTGCTCACCATTTTGAAGCAAAAATGAGTTTTGTAAATTGCAAAATGCAAACCTTTGAATAATAAGTTGCAAATGGAGAATGATATTGACAAATTTGCTACTATGCGATCCTTTTATAGTCATACATGTTATTTGGTCAAACGACTATATAACTGAATATTTACAATAATTGATTGCCATTAATTATATACTAGTTTAGGGCGCTCATTAAATCAGTCCAAAAGCTAAAAACAACTGTTACAATTGTAACCTATTCCCATTCACTAATCTATATGAATATATATTCAAAAAAAAATTAAAAAAGTCTACAAGGCCTCATAACGTATGGAAGGAAAAACGCCTTGAAACCATCTCTTTGCCTCAAAGCATCAACAACGATAAAGCTTTCTATAAGTTTATAATTGTTAATTTATGAAGGAAGTGCAAAAATCATCCTTGTGCTATGTCGAAAAAATCAAATTACGTCATTCGTTAGTTTTTTGGACACCAACCATCCCTCCGATAGTCAATGGTGCATCATAGATCATGTGGATAGATGGTGCAAATGTTTTCTTGTTTAAAAATAAAAAGGTTTAAAAGGGAGGGTATTCTTATCTTTTCCTTTACTACGGATGTATGGAGAACCTTATCATTTAAAAAAATTGAAATGTGTTTTTATCTAAATAAAAAGTTTTTTTGAAAAAAAATCATAATTCATTCTAAACATTTTCATCGAAATTTTGTTTTTTTTATTTTATTAAATAACGGATTAAAAAAAATTCGAAAAAATTAAACTTACTATTTAAAATAACTTTTTTAAAGTCATTTGTTTCGTTAAAATTAGTTTTTTTTAAATAACGTTTTTCGAATACAAAAAATATTTTTCGAAGAATAAAAAGTTTTTCGAAAAAACTAGCTTAAATTTTTAAAAAAATTTGTTTCGAAAAAAAAAGGTCCAATCTTTTTCGAAGGAAAAAGTACATTTTTCGAAAAAATATACTTTTTAAAAAAATAGCTCGTTTCGAAAAGATTAAAGTTTTTTAAAAATAACTTGTTTCGAAAAAAATTCAAATAAAAGTTTACATAGTTTTCAATTATAACATTACAGATAATGATGATAGTTTTTTAGTTTAAATAATTTTGAGCAATAATAAACCACTTCATATAAAAAATTACTACGAAATTATGATAAATGATCATGAATGATAATTGCTAATCTCTTTATCATTCGTCATAATATTATATATTACATAACGTGTAAATATAAACAATCTTCGTAATTTATAGGTTTACATGTTTTTTATATTACAGTAACCTGAAAATCTTCCTATTTTATATGGACGATTTAATCGAGTTAATTAGCAAAATGCTTAGTATTTTCTAATTTTTTTTAAAATACATATATAAAGGATATACGTATTCGAATGTCAAAATCTATAAAAAAAATTGGTTCAAAATCAAACACATATATAATATTTAACTTACATTGGTGAATAATTTAAATAATTGTATGTAAACAATAAAAGTTTACAGCAATAATCATTTGTATATGTTGCATATTAATTCGTATTCATTATATCATTTAATGTGTATTGGTACCCAACTATTACGGAAATAAATTTATGAAGTTTTTTTTGTTGTAAAGGTTTGTAACAAAAGATTGTAAGGGTGTATTATTTTAAATTTTGGAGAGATAGTGCAATCTCTTTTATAACTAGTATAAATTTATGTGTCGTTAGAAAGAAGTACATATTTATGTAATGGGTTTTTTATCAATTTAGACGGAGCATCCGGAAGGCCTTTTGGCTAACCGAACCGATTGTGACTCCGGTTCCTAGTTGAACCGTTGGTCCGGTTTGATTTTTAAAACTATGTACACCATCATTTTAAATAAAAAATATATACGATTTTGTAGATATATGCTGTTAATATTTATACAATGTGCATATATAATTGTATTTTTAAGTAATAAGATGTATTAGTTATATACTAATTAGTATTAATTATTTTTATCTTAAATGTTGTATTTATTATTATGTATTGATTAGTTTTAATATGAATAATAAATTAGATTTTTATGTTTTAATTAATTCCAAATTATGTGCACATAGTTGTACGTTATGATTACTACATGTAAGTTGATTTTTTAACATTAACATTAATAGTAGTGGCTTTTTTAAGTAGTATAGAGACGTTAAATTGTGAGAAACAACCATAATAGATGCTCTTATTTCGATCAACGAAGTCCCGTATATGTGTCATTGTTTGCCTTGTTTTGTGTGAAACTCCCGTATATATATATGTGATCAAAATCTTCTTAAGTTGAAACTAATTTGATAAGTCATATTGATCTATATTTTTATTGGTCAATTTGACCTATTAAGTTAACTTCAACTTCAATATACATGCTATCATTACTGAGTTCAGATTATAGACCCATAATTTAATATATATCCTAGCCACTTATTTTTTGATAAAAAAACTTACTTTCAACCTATTTTTTAGATATAAGATATATTACAAAGGGTAAATCATCACATGACAATAAATACATTATCACAGCGAGAACTAAATTGTCTTTCTATAAAAGAGCATATATATATGCATTCGACAATTTTTTTAGGATGATAAAATCATATATGATTCATATCACAAATCATATATGATTTTGTGATATAAATCATGTATGATTTATTCATACGAGAAAATGAGAAGAGCATTGCATGGAAGATATATACATGTGCCCCTCTATAGAAGGATGATTTAATTCTCAAAGCAATGGTATGTTTTAGTTTACGTAACGGTTAACGGTTTGTGCAATATTTTTTAAACGAGAACAATGAGTTCTTTTGTTTCGATGAAAAAATGAGTCGTCAGAATTAGTTTATTGGATTTATACTAATTTATGGGTTTATATTAAACTTTTCCCTAACATTGGTTTCTAATGAATCTTATTTAATTATTATCAAAATCATAATCATTCATTTGATACTATGTGAAAAGTACAGGTTGACGATATTAGAGAAATAGGAATTGTAAAGTTAAAAACCTCCTCATTTGGCCCCAAGGGGTGTCACATCATTTATCACTCCTATTTCAAAATACCCTATTTATTATAACAAACCTCTGTTCCTCATTTGGTCCCAAATCTACAAATTTTTTCCATCATTATCAATGTTCCAAAACAAGGTAAACAAGGGTGATTAATCTCCGGTTAATAGATACAAGGCCCTCAACCTTGCCGATTAATTAAAAGGCGATTAATGGCGGTCAACTGTGGTCAACGGAGGTCAAACTTGCCGTAAACCTGCGATTTTGGCCGAAAATACTAAAAACTCACTATAAACTTATGTTTACCAGTTATAGTTGGGGAATTATCTCGTTTTGTAACAGAAGAATTACAATAATTGATTTCCATTAATTATATACTAGTTTAGGGCGCCCATTAAATCAGTCACAAAGCTAAAAACACTTGTTACAATTGGAAAATGTTTCCATTCACTAATCTATATCAATATATATTCAAAAAAATTTAAATAATCTACAAGGCCTCATGACGTATGGAAGGAAAAACGCCTTGCAACCATATGTTTGTCCCAGAGCATCAACAATGATAAACCTTTAACGACAAAACTTGTAAAAATCATTTTATAGATATGACAATTTTATTTTAGACTTAGCAAGTAGTACATGTACATACATAATTTAAACCCCCAGTACCTAGGGTGCATTTGCCATTAGATCCATTTTTAGCTTCACACTTTTGACTGCAACACATTGATTGGCAATTGTTGTCAGACGCCCCTATTGTTTCCTCTTTGCAACTACCAGTCGTACTCAAGCTCATTGCCGATAACTCCAAATTACAGACGTTGTCTAATGGAGAAAAATCTATTGCCATCATCATGGTGCATATTTGCAGAGAGACTACATTCATATATCAATATATATCAACATCCGAATAATATATAAATTAAATATAACTTGAAAATATAATTTTACAAGTGAAAAATTAATTACCTAGCAAACCTATGACGATGCTTATATTCTTGCTCACCATTTTGAAGCTAAAAAGAGTTTTGTAAATTGAAAATTGCAAATTGCAAACGTTTGAATAATATTGGAAAACTTGCTATTATGTGATCCTTTTATACGCATACATGTTATTCGGTCAAATGACTATATAACGGAATTATCTTGTTTTGTAATTGAAGAATTACAATAATTTATTGCCTTTAATTATATACTAGTTTAGGGCGCCCATTAAATCAGTCACAAAGCTAAACACAACTGTTACAATTGGAACTTATTTCCATTCACCAATCTATATCAATATATATTCAAAAAAAATTAAAAAAAGTCTACAAGGCCTCATAACGTATGGAAGGAAAAACGCCTTGAAACCATCTGTTTGCCTCAAAACATCAACAATGATAAAACTTTCTATAAGTTTATAATTATTAATTTATTAGGGAAGTGCAAAACTCATCCTTGCTATTTTGCGATCCTTTTATAAGCATACATGTCATTCGGTCAAACGACTATATAAGGGGATTGTCTCGTTTTGTAACTAAAGAATTACAATAATTGATTGCCATTAATTATATACTAGTTTAGGGCGCCCATTAAATCAGGCACAAAGCTAAAAACAATTGTTACAATTGGAACCTGTTTCCATTCACTAATATATATTAATATATATTCAAAAACAATTTATAAAATCTACAAGGCCTCATAACGTATGGAAGGAAAAATGTCTTGAAACCATATGTGTTTGCCTCAGAGCATCAAAAATGATAAAGCTTGAACGACAACACTTGTAAAAATCATTTTATAGATATGACAGTTTTATTTTAGACTTAGCAAGTAATACATGTACACACAAAATTTAAACCCCCGGGACCTAGGGTGCATTTGCCATTAGATCCATTTTTAGCTTCACACTTCTGACTTAAACACATTGATTGGCAATTATGTCACACACCCCTATTGTTTCCTCGTTGCAACTAGCAGTCGCACTCAAGCTCGTTGCCGATAACTCCAAATTACAGACGTTGTCTAATGGAGACAAATCTCTTGCCATCATCATGGTGCATATTTACAGAGAGACTGCATTCATATATCAATATATATCAACATCCAAATAATATATAATTTAAATATAACTTGAAAATATAATGTTACAAGTGACAAATTAATTACCTAGCAAACCTATGACGATGCTTATATTCTTGCTCCCCTTTTGAAGCTAAAATGAGTTTTGTAAATTGAAAATTGCAAATTGAAAATGTTTGAATAATATTGACAAACTTGCTATTATGTGATTCTTTTATAGGCATACATGTTATTCGGTCAAACGACTATATAAGGAAATTATCTTTTTTTGTAACTGAAGAATTACAATAATTGATTGCCATTAATTATATACTAGTTTAGGGCGCCCATTAGATCAGTCAAAAAGCTAAAAACAGGTGTTACAATTGGAACCTATTTCCATTCACTAATATATCTCAATATATATTCAAAAAAATTTAAAAAGTCTACAAGGCCTCATAACGTATGGAAGGAAAAACGCCTTGAAAGCATCTGTTTGCCTCAAAGCATCAACAATGATAAAGCTTTCTATAAGTTTATAATTATTAATTTACTGGGGAAGTGCAAAACTCATCCTTGCTATTATGTGATTCTTTTATAGGCATACATGTCATTCGGTCAAATGACTATATAAGGGAATTATCTCGTTTTGTAACTGAAAAATTACAATAATTGATTGCCATTAATTATATACTAGTTTAGGGATCCCATTAAATCAGTCACAAAGCTAAAAATAGCTGTTACAATTGGAACATATTTCCATTCACTAAACTGTATGAATATATTTTCAATTTTGTAGTGGCTTAATTAAGTCCAGTTTTGATCCAAACCGGTTTTAACACAAAAAATGATCTATATATGAAATTATTTTTATGGCACATTGAATTTTTTAAGCATTAAAAACTTGTACATAAGGCTTGTTTTAGGAAATGTTTTTAATATTGCAAGCTTAAGGAGTTTGTAAATTATTTTAGTTTATTAGTAAATATAGATCTTAAGCAAATAACATTAAACAACTTCTGATATAATTTATAAGAAATAGAATAATTTGTGATGAACATAAACAATCGGGTGGTAATCGTCAGAAAACTATCTTCAACAAATTTAGAAGAAGACTCGTGCGTGCACGGGTATTATAACTAGTTATTATATAACTGAAAACATTTAATTTCCAAGTTGTGTTGTAACTTTTATGCCACTTTTTCTTATTTTTGATGATGTTTTTGTCTTAATATTTTAAGACAAGGTATATCGTGCATTTAGAAATTTGTAATTGTTAAGTGGCAGATGTTAATGTACGTCAACCATGCAACCAAAATTTGATATACTTTAACGACAACATTTGTAAAAAATCATTTTATTGATATGACAATTTTATTTTAGACTTAGCAAGTAGTACATGTACATACAGAATTCAAACCCCCAGGACCTTGGGTGCATTTGCCATTAGTTCCATTTAGAGATTCACACTTCTGACTACAACACATTGATTGGCAATTATTGTCACACGACCCTATTGTTTCCTCGCTGCAGCTAGGATTCGTACTCAAGCTCGTTGGCGATAACTCCAAATTACCGACGTTGTCAAATAGAGACAAATCCCTTGCCATCATCATGGTGCAAATTTGCAGAGAGACTGCATTCATATATCAATATATCAACATCTAAATAATATATATATTAAATATAAATTGAAAATATAATGTTACAAGTGACAAATTAATTACCTAGCAAACAAATGACGATGCTTATATTCTTGCTCACCATTTTGAAGCTAAAATGAGTTTTGTAAATTGCAAACCTTTGAATAATAAGTTGCTAATGGAGAATGATATTGACAAACTTGCTACTATGTGATCCTTTTATAGGCATACATGTTATTCGGTCAAACGACTATATAAGGGAATTATCTCGTTTGGTAACTAAATAATTACAATAATTGATTATCATTAATTACATACTACTTTAGGCGCTCATTAAATCAGTAACAAAGCTAAAAACTGGTGTTACAATTGTAACCTATTTCCATTCACTAATATATATCAATATATATTCCAAAAAATTTAAAAAGTTTACAAGGCCTCATAACGTATGGAAGGAAAAACGCCTTGAAACCATCTCTTTGCCTCAGAGCATCAACAACGATAAAGCTTTCTATAAGTTTATAATTATTAATTTACGAGGGAAGTGTAAAAATCATCCTTGTGCTATGTCGAAAAAATCGAATTACGCTATTCGTTAGTTCTTGGACACCAACAATCCCTCTGATAGTGAATGGTGCATCATACATCATCTGTATACATGGAATGTTTTTTTCGTTAAAATTAACAAGGTTTAAAATGGAGGATATTCTTGTCTTTTTCCTTTACTGCGGATGTATGGAGAACCTAATCATTAAGAAAAAATTTTGAAATGTGTTTTTATCTAAATAAATAAGTTGTTTCGAAGAAAACATTATTTTAAAAAAAAAGATTTTCGAAAAACTAGTTTAATTTTTTTAAAAAAGTTTGTTTCCAAAAAAATAGGTTCAATCTTTTTCGAAGAAAAAAGTATATTTTTCGAAAAAAATATAATTTTTTAAAAAATAGTTTGTTTCAAAAAACTTAAACTTTTTTTAAAAATAACTTGTTTCGAAAAAAAATTCGAATAAAAGTTTACATATTTTTCAGTTATAACTTTACAGATAATGATGATAGTTTTTAAGTTGAAATATATTTGAGCAAATAATAAACCACTTCATATAAAAAAAGTATTACGAAATTATGATAACTGATCATGAATGATGATTTCTAATCTTTTTAACATTCGTCATAATATTATATATTATATAATGTGTAAATATAGACAATCTTCGTAATTTCTATGTCTACACGTTTTTTATATTACAGTAACCTGAAAATCTTCCTATTTTATATGGACGATTTAATAGAGTTAATTAGCAAAATGCTTACTATATTCTAACTTTTATTAAAATACATATATAAATGATATATGTTTTCGAATCTCCAAATTTATAAAAAAATTTGTTCAAAATCAAACACATATTTAATATTAAACTTACATTGGTGAATAATTTAAATAATTGTATGTAAACAATACAAGTTTACAGCAATAATCATTTGTATATGTTGCATATTAATTTGTACTCATTATGTCATTTAATGTGTATTGGTCCCCAACTAATACGGAAATAAATTTATGAAGTTTTTGTGTTGTAAAGGTTTGTAACAAATGTTTGTAAGGGTGTATTATTTTAAATTTTTGAGAGATAGTGCAATCTATTTTATAAGTAGTATAAATTTATGTGCCGTTAGAAAATAGTACATATTTATGTAATGGGTTTTTTTATCGGTTTAGACGGAGAATCCGGAAGGCCTTTTGACTTACCGAACCGATTGTGACTCCGGTTCCCAGTTGAACCGTTGGTCAGGTTTGATTTTCAAAACTATGTACACCATCATTTTACGTAAAAAAATATGTATGATTTTGTAGATATATGCTCTTAATTTTTGTACAATGTGCATATATATTTGTATATTTAAGTAATGAGATGTATTAGTTATATATTAATTAGTATTAATTATTTTTATCTTAACTGTTATATTAATTATTATGTATTTATTAGTTGTACGTTATGATTTTTAAATTAGATTTTTATGTTTTAATTATTTTTTAATTATGTGTACATAGTTGTACGTTATGATTACTACATGTAAGTTGATTTTTTAACATTTCAATTAATAGTAGTGGCTTTTAAAATAGTATAGAGACGTTAAATTGTGAGAAACCATCATAATAAATGCTCTTATTTTCGGTCAACGATGTCCCGTATATGTGTCATTGTTTGCCCTGTTTTGCGTTAAGCTCCCGTATACATATGTGATCAAAATCCTCTTAAGTTGTAATTAATTTGATAAGTCATATTGATCTATATTTTTATTGGTCAATTTGACCTATTAAGTTAACTTCAACTTATGAATCTTATTTTATTATTATCAAAATCATAATCAAGCATTTGATACTATGTGAAAAGTACCCGTTGACGATATTAGAGAAATAGGAATTCTAAAGTTAAAAACCTCCTCATTTGGCCCCAAGGGGTGTCACATCATTTACCACTCCTATTTCAAAATACCCTATTTATTATAACAAATCTCTCTTCCTCATTTGGTCCCAACACTACAAATTTTTCCATCATTATCAATGTTCCAAAATAAGGTCAACAAGGGAGATTAATCTCCGGTTAATAGCTAGAAGGCCCTCAACCTTGTTGATTAATGAAAAGGAGATTAATGGCGGTCAACTATGGTCAATGATGGTCAAGGGAGGTCAAACTTTCCGAAAACCTACGAATTTGGCCGAAAATACCAAACACTCACTGTAAACTTATATTTACCACTTATAGTAAGGGAATTATCTCGTTTTCTAACTGAAGAATTATAATAATTGATTGCCATTAATTATATACTAGTTTAGGGCGCCCTTAAATCAGTCACAAAGCTTAAAACAACTGTTACAATTGGAACGTGTTTCCATTCACTAATCTATATCAATATATAATCAAAAAAAATTTAAAAAGTCTACAAGGCCTCGTAACGTATGGAAGGAAAAACGCCTTGAACCATCTGTTTGCCTCAGAGCATCAACAATGATAAAGCTTTAACGGCAACATGCACTTGTAAAAATCATTTTATTGATATGACATTTTTATTTTAGACTTAGCAAGTAGTACATGTACATATAGAATTTAAATACCCAGGACCAAGGGTGAATTTTCCATAAGATCCATTTTTAGCTTCACACTTCTGACTGCAACACATTGAATGCAATTATTGTCACACGCCCCTATTGTTTCCTTGTTGCAACTAGCAGTCGTACTCAAGCTCGTTGCCGATAACTCCAAATTACCGACGTGATCTGATGGAGACAAATCTCTTGCCATCATCATGGTTCAAATTTGTAGAGAGATTGAATTCATATATCAATATATCAACATCCAAATTAATATATAAATTAAATATAACTTGAAAATATTATGTTACAAGTGACAAATTAATTATCTAGCAAACCTATTACGATGCTTATATTCTTGCTCACCATTTTGAAGCTAAAATGAGTTTTGTAAATTCAGAATTGCAAATTGCAAACGTTTGAATAATATTGACAAACTTGCTATTATGCGATCCTTTTATAGGCATACATGTTATTCGGTCAAACGACTATATAAGGGAATTATTTTGTTTTGTAACTGAAGAATTATTATAATTGATTGCCATTAATTATATACTAGTTTAGGGCTCCCATTAAATCAGTCACAAAGCTAAAAACAGCTGTTATAATCGGAATCTATTTCTATTCACTAATCTATATCAATATATATTTAAAAAAAAATTTTAAAAAGTCTACAAGGACTCATAACGTATGGAAGGAAAAACGCCTTGAAACGATCTGTTTGCCTCAAAGCATCAACAATGATAAAGCTTTCTATAACTTTATAATTATTAATTTACGAGGGAGGTGCAAAAATCATCCTTGCTATTATGCGATCCTTTTATAGGCATACATGTCAGACGGTCAAACGACTCTATAAAGGAATTATCTCGTTTTGTAACTGAAGAATTACAATAATTGATTGCGATTAATTATATACTAGTTTAGGGTGCCCATTAAATCAGTCACAAATCTAAAATCCATTCACTAATCTATATCAATATATATTCAATTTTTTAGTGGCTTAATTTAGTCCAGTTTTGATCCAAACCAATTTTAACACAAAAATTGATCTATATATGGAATTATTTTTATGGAACATTCAATTTTTTAAGAATTAAAAACTTGTACATAAGGCTTACCTAATATGTCAGTGAACTGAGAGACATCGGAGGCGAAGATGGTAACAACATCCATCCAATATATGTTATCCCAAAACATGGCATTGTGCTTCACTTGGACATGGCGTTGCTTCCTAAGAGCTTCATCATCAGCCGCAGCCCCAGCCTCTTGCTCCTGCTCTTCATGTATTCTCCTTGAAGCCTCCTCACCCAACCTTCCTCCTCAAGTTGCCTACGGGTTCGCTTTCTAGGTGGGAAGGGAGCATCAGTCATTGGGGCTTTCCCTTTTTCAGCAGTAGAAGGAGCATGAGTTGCAGTTGAAGGACCAGGAGTGGCAGTCCTTGGCATAGGGCCAGCAGCAGATGTGGGAAGACTAGAAGCACTAGGAGGAGCAGGTATGTCCTGACTAGGCTTGGCTGCAAAGGCGGCTTTAGCTAGAAGAGTAAGACCGTCTTCTTCTTCCTCAGCAGAATCAGACATCACCAGCTTCTTCTTATGGTGCTTCAAAAGTTTCTCCAAAGTCTTTACCCGAGCAGCCAAAGGGATCTCAAAGTCCCTAGTTAGCTGGCGGTGCTTGTTGAGATCATCTTCCAATTATATGATCTTTGCATACTACCTGTACACCAAAGCAAGTAAAGAAGTGAGAGTAACGGGTTCCTTAGCGTCCCCCCCCCAATAGAACTTGGCTTTGGGGAAGCATCATTAGGACCAGAAGCAAATGACTGGTCAACAGAAAGAGCATGAGATTCTGGCACATAAGAGCTAGAAGGCTCCTCAAAAGAAGGGCGAGTAGGACTAGGAGGTAGAGAATCAAGAAAGGGAGAAACATGTGGGAAAGCAGAAGAGGTAGCCTTCGAGGTAGACGACATTTCGACCACTACCTCTTGAGCAGGATCCTCAACCTCCACATGAGGTTCCCGAGCAGCAAAATACTCCTCTTCCATGGGATCATCAACCAATTGAGGTTCCATCTCGGCTTGCTCAGTCAGATGAACCTCATTGGGACCCCCTTGGGCAATGCCCAGCATAGCAGTAGTTAGAGGAAGGTCATGACCAAGGTAAGCAAATTTCATGTTAGAATACACTTTGGGAATGAGTCTAACTGGGACATACTCCGTCCTATTCTAATTGTGAAAGGTTTCTTTCTTGCACCAAAAGCCTAGGAACACACATGAGTATCTACTGAATAAACCTAGGGTACATAAGAAATTTCTTTTTCAAACTACCATAATTTCCTACCATACCATCCAGAATATAACGAGAGAAGTTAAACCTACGACCTTGGGCCAAGCAAATCAAACCAGTAGCAAGGGAGATGGGAAAGGCATCCTAACTTCCAGCTTTGGGACTCAAACAATGAATCAAGAAGTGAATGAGAATCTTCCATTGGGGTGAAAAATATTTTTCTGAAAACTAAATTTACCCTCATGGTTATACCCAATGACAACCATCCCATCCAAGACTTCATCATCTGAGAGGTCAATAATGCCATCAGCCTCTTGAAGATGCAAGGCAGACCTAATGGAGGCTTCAGTCACCACATATGGACGACCATCAATGGTGACATGAATCACCAATGCATGACCCAAAACCTCTCTAGTTTCAATAGTAGCCCAAAACTATCAAAGGACTAAGTCATAAACAGTAGGGCAAATAGTGAGAGCATACCTGATATCAGAAGCTTCAATGAACTCCAAGATGTCCATCAAATCCTCTCTCTCTAGGCCCTCACTGAGGTAGGCTACCTAGTTGTGATCAGACTTGTATTGTAGTGCAGCCATGGATGATTGATGAAGATTGGTAAGAGAATGTAGGAATATGGTTGAGGTTAGGAGCGTGTGTGTGTGTTTAAGTTTGATAAGTGAGTCAAATGATCCCATTGACCATATATAATGCTTAGAGAAACTGTTCATTGACCCCTAATTATGGGGGTTGCGCTTTCCAAGTTAAATCAATAATGGGAGTAACCACTTGCCTTTTAATCCATTAATATCCAATTTTAATTACCCAAAATAATAGAGAAATTGATGCA
Source organism: Glebionis coronaria (assembly GCA_025667525.1). Taxonomy (NCBI): domain Eukaryota; kingdom Viridiplantae; phylum Streptophyta; class Magnoliopsida; order Asterales; family Asteraceae; genus Glebionis; species Glebionis coronaria. The sequence goes on from JANFOE010001989.1 coordinate 87,393, forward strand.
CCAGAAGTAACTTATGTTGACTTAAAATTCAATCCGCCTAGAAGTCAACACTAGTAGCAGCGAGTGGTCAACAAAGTCAATAGAGTGAACAGTGACCCGAAGAAACACTAGGAGCCAAACACAAATTGATAAGGAGGACTATTGACCCACTAGGAGCAAGAGAGAGCCACTAGGAGTAACCAAATCCTTCCACCAAGAGTAGCACACACATCAAAAACCCATGAAAGATGGCGAAAGAAGCTACCAGAAGTAAGTATGTACAAGTATATATGTACAATAAGCCTCCCCTATGGCTTTGCCTCCCCTCAATCCTATACCTTCAGGATTGACCATACCAATGTGAACCACCAGGTGGTTAAACCGTGGTCCATCAAATGCTTTAGTCAACAAATCAGCAACATTATCATCCGTATGTACCTTTAGAACCTGTATCAGCTTCTTTTCATTTGCATCCCATATAAAATGGTGTCGAATCTCTATATGCTTGGTTCTTTGATGAAACACAGGATTCTTCACAATGCAGATAGTGATTTGATTGTCAATAAAGATTTTGGTGTTCATAAAGTTGAACCCATAGTCTAACATTTGGTTTTGTATCCACAATACTTGTCCACAACAACTAGCAGCAACTACATATTCATCTTTTGTTGAGTAAGTAGCTACTATGGTTTGTTTCTTACATTTTCATGAGATAAGCTTGTGTCCCAAAAAATGACAACCACCAGTAGTTGACTTTCTATCATTATTAGAACCTGCATAGTCACTATCACTATAGGCTTCAAGAACAAAAGGGGATTCCCTTGGATACCATAAGCCTAGCTTGGGTTGTGCCATAATATACTTGAAGAATTTCTTGACTGCATTCAAGTTTGATATGGTAGGTGCCACCTGATGTCTAGAACAAGCACTAATAGCAAACATAATGTCTGGGCGTGAAGCAGTCAAATACATGAGTGAGCCTATCATTGATCTGTACAAATGAACTTTAACAGGAGGATCCGGCTCATTCTTGAGTTTGACTTTAGTTACCGCATAAGGTGTTGTTGTTGGTCTAAGAGGTTCCACATCAAATTTTTGAATAATGTCATGAACATATTTATCTTGACTAATAAAGATACCATTGTCACACCCCACCAATGGCGGAATATGAGGCACGACGTATGGATATCATCACAACAAACGGTGTCTCTATAGAGAAAACTAAAATGCAAATATAATGTAATAAATGGCGACAAAAATTTCATGACAATATCTCAACAATGCAGGAGTCTAGGTAAGTAGGTAACAATCCTACCTCTCACCCAAGACAAACAAATAACACTAACAATCAACATATAGGTTCATAGTATCACTATTGAAACAGTAAAAAAAAATAAACTAAGAAGGAACAGGGATCTCCTTCTAAATGCATTCCTACTCGACCCCAATCCTAGCCACATATGTTCTCACGCTTAACCACATTATCACCTGAAAGAGACACTAAAACACGTCAACATAAAGTTGGTGAGAGTCATAGGTTTAGACTCCAACCGAAAACAGATTAAAATAAGTTGTGAACCACCATAACCACTAAACATATGGACAATGTGATACTAATATGCATTAACAAACTAACATTCAAGATTTAACTAATCAAACCAAAACCCAGTCCAAGGCTCCCAGCCTTACCAAACACCATACTCCCATAGGCTTCCAAACACCTATGAACCAATCCGCAAGGCCCCGCCTTGTCAACACCCCATCGGTACCAAGTCAAAACATAAACAATCAAGAATCAACTAGCAGTTAATCATATAAGTATGCACACATAAGTCCATTACCAACGCCAAACATTCACAGCATAATTTATAAATAACAAAACAAAACAGTGTCTCTTCCATCCCATCTGGAAGTCAAAACCATTAGTAAACATGGGACTATGAAACTCACCTGATTGAGCTTCTCCAAAAGTCCTCACACTAGCAAAAAGCTAACAAACCAAAAACACATAATCAAAACATGAACCAATCACTAAGATGGCTCATCAACCTATGATGGACATCTAACCTCCTCCTATATAAATACCTCATTTAAATGCTCTAAGCATCTCATTACACCCCTCTATAAAGACCTTAACTCATTTTACTTCATAACCCATCCCGTTAACATTTTACCAAAAACAGTCCTAGTTTTAGGTCTCCAAACTATAAGCCAAACGCCCACCTAAACACACCCCTGACCTTTGTAAAGGGAATATTTATTCCCTTACATATGTTAGCTAACACCTCCCACTTGCCCTAACCTTAATGCTACTGTTAAGGCCCCGATATATATATATATATATATATATATATATATATATATATATATATATATATATATATATATATATATATATATATATATATATATATATATATGTATATATATATACTTTTGTCATTCCAGATTTACTGATTTTAAACATACAAAAAGTTTGTTATGATTAGGTGGTCTTACCCTAAACCACAACCTTAGCCCCAATGCAGATACTCACTATAATATATAAACCATCTCTCATGTTCGTTAAAAGATCCCAATGCAACCCTAAGTACCCCAAACAACCCAAAACTTAAAAAGAAAACAGGCTGACTTCAAAACTGTTTTAACCTCCGACTGTTGTAACCTACTTTTGACCCACTTCCCACATCCAATTTAGTTCTAGTTTCTTTAATTGGAAAGCCACTTCAATTAGCTTTCCAGGGATACTTGGATCGCAAAATAAGAGTTTGTAGAACTCCCGATATGATCAAAACAATTGACTCAAAATTCTGCCCAGTTTTTAAAAACGGGTTTAACTAAATTAACCTCATTAATTAACCCTAACCCCACTAATTACAAGCCCTAATTTATGTAATCATTATAACATCATTATTATAACATTAATATATTGTTTTTAAATTAAACCCTAACCTAAATCCATCATAAGATGATTAAGAAATCATTAAAACAATTAAATTGAAAAGGGTTAAGAAGGTTTTACCTTTAAATTAATAGAAGATGAAAAAAACCCAATATTTATGAAGAACCCTAATTTTATGTAAAACCCACGAATTTATTTGTCTCCAGTAGAAAATAATGAAGTTTTGATTTAGTATAATACATTATATAGGATGTGGGTGACTCCTAACCCAACCCAAACCCAACTTTCCTTAAATTTTTCCCTTCCTTTTTGTTTTACTCATAAAAACCGACTATCCCCTCCTAAATTTCGTTTTTCTCTTTATTTTATTATTAACTAATATCTTATTAATATTACCTTAATTTTCCTTCATTTATTTAAGCTCGTAAAGCCTCCAAAACCTCAAAACTGTAAAACTAGTCAGTTTTTACGCGAATACCGTAAAAGACGCAAAATATACACTTTTATAAAAAATCTCAAATTTTGAAATAAACTTTATATTTAAGTCCTAAATAACTTAAAACCATCCCGAAAAATACTCCCGTGATTAAACACCTCATCCGAGACCTTAAAATACTAAACCGTAAATCGTAAAAAATACGATTTTCTATAATACATATACGTATACGTAAAACCACTAAATAACACCATCTCACTTCATAGTCACTACCATGTGAGCTCATGAACATGAAATCATCACATCGTTTTATTCACAAGGTACCCCGTACCGGAAACGATATCCAAACCACAATCTATACCCACCAATTAGCACATAAACACGTAAAGACACGTAACTAGCACAAAATAAAACTAAGTGACGAACCTCAAAACCTGGGTTGTCACATCACTCCCTCCTAATAGAAATCTCGTCCCGAGATTTACTCCTTAGGATCAAACATACCATTAGCAAACAACTGAGGATACTTGTTCTAAATGAACTCCTCTCATTTCCATGTGAACTTTAGTTCAAGTCTCAAATCACCATATATACTAACTAACAATAATTAAATTCATTGTCAAACTCTTGACCTCACAGTCAATAAATCTCACAAGTGACTCTTTGATAACACAAAGACTCTTATTAGCACAAATCCCGAATAACCGAACATACAAATATGCATTCTCAAACAACATTTACCAATCTTAATACACGAAATATAACATGTATACCACTCATTTCCCCAGGTAATTCTATACTCATAAGCTAATGGTCCGATCTTTCCAAAGATCATAAATGGACCTTCAAAACTCTACATCAACTCTTCCATAAAACATACCATCCGTTACGATGGGTGAAACTCCCTACATAACTTTGTCACTAAATCTAGTGGTTTCCTCCTTTTCTACATAGCATCCCTAGTTGCTCTCATCCTGTCCACAAACACCATTACCACATTAGTAGCCTCTTTTACCAATTCTAGTCCACAATGGGGACAACTCACCCTATCCTTTCATATAGTGCCCCAAATGGAATTTATCGACTTCTAGTATGATAACTATCATTATATGAAAACTCAGCCATCGCTAATGAGTTTCCTAACTCCCTCTAATCAATCACTCATGCCCTCAGTGTAACTCCTAAGGTTATATAAATATCTCGCTTGCCTATCCTTTTCCCAGTTAGCTGGATATACTCATATCCAATCATGTTCATCAACTCCCTTCAGTCCGTACCCCAAACTACTTAAAAATTCCAATTTCCTTACAAAGTGACCTATGACGGTCTTTCACATATCCATTAGTTCTTCCAATCCAAATCAACTTATGATCTATATACATCATCAAAAGGACGGTTATCTCAGTTAGACCAAGCCCTTCGTCCCTATGGCATATCACACCTATAACTCCTCATCCATTCGATTATCGATACTAAGCCTCCCAAACAACCAGTATGGGTCAGTGCCATTTCCTTTTCCACACTACGACAGTATTAGTCTGCTTTGTGCTTTATTCTACTCATTAGGCTCTACCAAAGTTTTACCTTCGGTTCCTATCTCGACCTATTCTATTCTTGCTTCGCTTCTATACACACTTCCTTCTTTTTCCTCAACTCATACCATACATCACGATGTGATGCTTCCCATCGTTTCTTCCCTGCCATAATCCTTCATAAGGCATTCCATACATATTAGGCTAACTTTTACGCAAAACCCTCTATTCCATCACATCCGTACACAATCCTTCCAACTTCTCAACCACGTGACTTCTCATTCCTCTTGAAATATGAAATGAATTAGTCAGTCTATCGACTATCACCCAACTCTCGTCGTACTTATTCCTCCACCCTATTATGTATCCCTTTCACTAACGTCGTCCTTACATCGCCCTTTCTAAGCTACTCCTATCTATGTAGGAAGTATAGTCTACGTCCCTTTTCTCCATATGATTGTCCAAGCCACGTAACACACATGTTGACGCGTTCTCTGCTTTAGACAACTCAACTCGTGCAACCTACATCCTTCATCCAAACCACCCTAATACGTCATCCATATAGTTCAAGTTCGTCTCAGCTTCACTTCATTCTTATTATTCCATGTCTCATCAACCATGCTTGCCTTTCCCAGATGGTACTTGGCCTTGCAATTTTCTTTCATCACTTAACTCCACCCACCACCTTTTCCAAAGGTTCAATCAAGATGATTAAATATGTGTTGGAGACGTTCATGATCCGTATAGATCATCCTCTACGTCTCGTACACCAAATGCCTCTAGCATTCTAGGCAGATATAACAATCCAGCTCCACTAACTAAGTCTTATCTAGTTCTTCCAAATCTTCAGTTCCCACAACGTATAAACAACCGCCTTTCTTTGTCGTTCTCGTATACATCCAAATCCTTGCTCCACGTATCGTCATTCTTGGCGAATTCATCCAGTCCTTCCGATAATGCCAAGATCTGCTCATTATCCAATCCACCTCTTCAGCCTCCAAAACGCTTCCTCATCCTTCTTCACTTCGCCCTTTGCTGGTTCCTTGATATGCCATCATCTCTGACTACTCGTCCTAGCCAACTTAATCCTAAAACTCACACTTGAAAATCTCGCGTATAATTCCCTTTCCTAACAACTCCAAAACCAACTCATAATTCGCCTCACTTTCCTTCTAAGATTTGAGTAGATCAAGATGTCGTCGATGCTTCTAATGACAACTCGTTTATACACGTTCATGCACACTTGGTTCATTGACTCCATGAAAACCGCTAGTGCTTTGGCGAAGCCAAAATCATAACCGTAAACCCAAAGCGTTCATACAACATCCTTAGCAATTTCAACTACGTCCTCCTTGGACCCTTTCCTAGAAGCAATACGAATAAATTTCTACCTCGTTCTACTTGCAAACTTCTACACGCATTTAAAAAAAACCAATACTTCCTCTCATCAGACCACTCAACCGCTTTCCACATCCAATCTACTACTAAGCAACTCAACTTTTATCTTGCATTCCTTGCAATTTCTAACAATTCCTGTTTTTTAATCATTCCATCAACAATTTTCCTTGGAAAGGCACTAACTACAACTCCTCTCACTTCTCCTACTTGCTCTATTTATGGTTCTACCTCACAGTAATAGGCAAACCTACTAAATTTCAGAAAATTTTCGGAAAACTTACATGCCCTACGAACAATCATAAATACCTTGAGGTATTGTATCCCCTTCCAACACTCTCTATGGCGCGTTACTTGTGCTAGTATCCTACAAATCTCTATTCATCTCCTTGGTACTCCTAAGAGACCTCATGACCACATTAGTTCGTCTACGAACTTTTTTCCTCCCCACTAAGGGCATTCCAACTGTTCTCTCATGGTCACCTACTTAATCGTGTAGGCGCGACCAAGTCTTTCATACAACTACCTCAACTCTCCCTAACAATACAAAACCAAAACTACATCCTGAATCCACCAGATACGATCAATGAATCAAACCCACGGATAACTAACGACAATTCACGTGCACCAGTTAAAACAAGTCAAAAACCACGAGACTCAAAAGAAAATCAAACCCAGAACGTGTATCAATTCAAATTGACCCATGACAACGAAAAATAATCCAAGAAACACCCAATGGCAACCAAACATATTACGCCCCGCGACATATTATTTAAACCGTGCAAAAGATCGACTTTTCCAAAAGAATATATATCTTTTTTTTAATTTATTATTACCTCCCACATCTATGTGACTCAAACAATCTACAAACAACCCTCTTGACGAACTCAAAACTCAACTCAAAGACTAGGTATCCCGTGCATCCCAAATCATAAAAATAAACTACTAATTCTCTATAACCATTGTCTCTGATACCATTCTGTCACACCCCACCAATGGCGGAATATGGGGCGCGACGTATGGATATCATCACAACAAACGGTGTCTCTATAGAGAAAACTAAAATGCAAATATAATGTCATAAATGGCGACACAAATGTCATGACAATATCTCAACAATGCAGGAGTCTAGGTAAGTAGGTAACAGTCCTACCTCTCACCCAAGACAAACAAATAACACTAACAATCAACATATAGGTTCATAGTATCACTATTGAAACAGTCAGAAAAAAATAAACTCAGAAGGAACGGGGATCTCCTTCTAAATGCATTCCTACTCGACCCCAATGCTAGCCACATATGTTCTCACGCTTAACCACGTTATCACCTGAAAGAGACACTAAAACACGTCAACATAAAGTTGGTGAGAGTCATAGGTTTAGACTCCAACCGAAAACAGATTAAAATAATTTGTGATAACCACTAAACATATGGATAATGTGATACTAATATGCATTAACAAACTAACATTCAAGATTTAACTAATCAAACCAAAACCCAGTCCAAGGCTCCCAGCCTTACCAAACACCATACTCCCATAGGCTTCCAAACACCTATGAACCAATCCCCAAGGCCCCGCCTTTTCAACACCCCCTTGGTACCAAGTCAAAACATAAACAATCAAGAATCAACTAGCAGTTAATCATATAAGTATGCACACATAAGTCCATTACCAACGCCAAACATTCACAACATAATTTATAAATAACAAAACAAAACAGTGTCTCTTCCATCCCATGTGGAAGTCAAAACCATTAGTAAACATGGGACTATGAAACTCACCTGATTGAGCTTCTCCAAAAGTCCTCGCACTAGCAAAAAGCTAACAAACCAAAAACACTTAATCAAAACATGAACCAATCACTAAGATGGCTCATCAACCTATGATGGACATCTAACCTCCTCCTATATAAATACCTCATTTAAATGCTCTAACCATCTCATTAGACACCTCTATAAAGCCCTTAACTCATTTTACTTCATAACCCGTCCCGTTAACATTTTACCAAAAACAGTCCTAGTTTTAGGTCTCCAAACTATAAGCCAAACGCCCACCTAAACACACCCCGGACCTTTGTAATGGGAATATTTATGCCCTTACATATGTTAGCTAACACCTCCCACTTGCCCTAACCTTAATGCTACTGTTAAGGCCCCGATATATATATATATATATATATATATATATATATATATATATATATATATATATATATATATATATATATATATATATATATATATATATATATATATATATATATATATATATATATATATATATATATATATATATATATATATATATATATATATATATATATATATATATATACTTTTGTCATTCCAGATTTACTGATTTTAAACATACAAAAAGTTTGTTATGATTAGGGGGTCTTACCCTAAACCACAACCTTAGCTCCAATGCAGATACTCACTATAATATATAAACCATCTCTCATGATCCCAATGCAACCCTAAGTACCCCAAACAACCTAAAACTTAAAAAGAAAACAGGCTGACTTCAAAACTGTTTTAACCTCCGACAGTTGTAACCTGCTTTTGACCCACTTCCCCACCTCCAATTTAGTTCTCGTTTCTTGCGTTGGAAAGCCACTTCAATTAGCTTTCCAGGGATACTTGGATCGCAAAATAAGAGTTTGTAGAACTCCCGATATGATCAAAACAATTGACTCAAAATTCTGCCCAGTTTTTAAAAACGGGTTTAACTAAATTAACCTCATTAATTAACCCTAACCCCACTAATTACAAGCCCTAATTTATGTAATCAATATAACATCATTATTATAACATTAATATACTGTTTTTAAATTAAACCCTAACCTAAATCCATCATAAGATGATTAAGAAATCATTAAAACAATTAAATTGAAAAGGGTTAAGAAGGTTTTACCTTTAAATTAATAGAAGATGAAAAAAACCCAATATTTATGAAGAACCCTAATTTTATGTAAACCCACGAATTTATTTGTCTCCAGTAGAAAATAATGAAGTTTTGATTTAGTATAATACATTATATAGGATGTGGGTGACTCCTAACCCAACCCAAACCCAACTTTCCTTAAATTTTTCCCTTCCTTTTTGTTTTAATCATAAAAACCGACTATCCCCTCCTAAATTTCGTTTTTCTCTTTATTTTATTATTAACTAATATCTTATTAATATTACCTTAATTTTCCTTCATTTATTTAAGCTCCTAAAGCCTCCAAAACCTCAAAACTGTAAAACTAGTCAGTTTTTACGCGAATACCGTAAAAGACGCAAAATATACACTTTTATAAAAAATCTCAAATTTTGAAATAAACTTTATATTTAAGTCCTAAATAACTTAAAACCATCCCGAAAAATACTCCCGTGATTAAACACCTCATCCGAGACCTCAAAATACTAAACCGTAAATCGTAAAAAATACGATTTTCTATAATACATATACGTATACGTAAAACCACTAAATAACACCATCTCACTTCATAGTCACTACCATGTGAGCTCATGAACATGAAATCATCACATCGTTTCATTCACAAGGTACCCCGTACCGGAAACGATATCCAAACCACAATCTATACCCACCAATTAGCACATAAACACGTAAAGACACGTAACTAGCACAAAATAAAACTAAGTGACGAACCTCAAAACCTGGGTTGTCACATCACTCCCTCCTAATAGAAATCTCGTCCCGAGATTTACTCCTTAGGATCAAACATACCATTAGCAAACAACTGAGGATACTTGTTCTAAATGAACTCCTCTCATTTCCATGTGAACTTTAGTTCAAGTCTCATATCACCATATATACTAACTAACAATAATTAAATTCATTGTCAAACTCTTGACCTCACAGTCAATAAATCTCACAAGTGACTCTTTGATAACACAAAGACTCTTATTAGCACAAATCCCGAATAACCGAACATACAAATATGCATTCTCAAACAACATTTACCAATCTTAATACACGAAATATAACATGTATACCACTCATTTCCCCAGGTAATTCTATACTCATAAGCTAATGGTCCGATCTTTCCAAAGATCATAAATGGACCTTCAAAACTCTACATCAACTCTTCCATAAAACATACCATCCGTTACGATGGGTGAAACTCCCTACATAACTTTGTCACTAAATCTAGTGGTTTCCTCCTTTTCTACATAGCATCCCTAGTTGCTCTCATCCTGTCCACAAACACCATTACCACATTAGTAGCCTCTTTTACCAATTCTAGTCCACAATGGGGACAACTCACCCTATCCTTTCATATAGTGCCCCAAATGGAATTTATCGACTTCTAGTATGATAACTATCATTATATGAAAACTCAGCCATCACTAATGAGTTTCCTAACTCCCTCTAATCAATCACTCATGCCCTCAGTGTAACTCCTAAGGTTATATAAATATCTCGCTTGCCTATCCTTTTCCCAGTTAGCTGGATATACTCATATCCAATCATGTTCATCAACTCCCTTCAGTCCGTACCCCAAACTACTTAAAAATTCCAATTTCCTTACAAAGTGACCTATGACGGTCTTTCACATATCCATTAGTTCTTCCAATCCAAATCAACTTATGATCTATATACATCATCAAAAGGACGGTTATCTCAGTTAGACCAAGCCCTTCGTCCCTATGGCATATCACACCTATAACTCCTCATCCATTCGATTATCGATACTAAGCCTCCCAAACAACCAGTATGGGTCAGTGCCATTTCCTTTTCCACACTACGACAGTATTAGTCTGCTTTGTGCTTTATTCTACTCATTAGGCTCTACCAAAGTTTTACCTTTGGTTCCTATCTCGACCTATTTTATTCTTGCTTCGCTTCTATACACACTTCCTTCTTTTTCCTCAACTCATACCATACATCACGATGTGATGCTTCCCATCGTTTCTTCCCTGCCATAATCCTTCATAAGGCATTCCATACATATTAGGCTAACTTTTACGCAAAACCCTCTATTCCATCACATCCGTACACAATCCTTCCAACTTCTCAACCACGTGACTTCTCATTCCTCTTGAAATATCAAATGAATTAGTCAGTCTATCGACTATCACCCAACTCTCGTCGTACTTATTCCTCCACCCTATTATGTATCCCTTTCACTAACGTCGTCCTTACATCGCCCTTTCTAAGCTACTCCTATCTATGTAGGAAGTATAGTCTACGTCCCTTTTCTCCATATGATTGTCCAAGCCACGTAACACACATGTTGACGCGTTCTCTGCTTTAGACAACTCAACTCGTGCAACCTACATCCTTCATCCAAACCACCCTAATACGTCATCCATATAGTTCAAGTTCGTCTCAGCTTCACTTCATTCTTATTATTCCATGTCTCATCAACCATGCTTGCCTTTCCCAGATGGTACTTGGCCTTGCAATTTTCTTTCATCACTTAACTCCACCCACCACCTTTTCCAAAGGTTCAATCAAGATGATTAAATATGTGTTGGAGACGTTCATGATCCGTATAGATCATCCTCTACGTCTCGTACACCAAATGCCTCTAGCATTCTAGGCAGATATAACAATCCAGCTCCACTAACTAAGTCTTATCTAGTTCTTCCAAATCTTCAGTTCCCACAACGTATAAACAACCGCCTTTCTTTGTCGTTCTTGTATACATCCAAATCCTTGCTCCACGTATCGTCATTCTTGGCGAATTCATCCAGTCCTTCCGATAATGCCAAGATCTGCTCATTATCCAATCCACCTCTTCAGCCTCCAAAACGCTTCCTCATCCTTCTTCACTTCGCCCTTTGCTGGTTCCTTGATATGCCATCATCTCTGACTACTCGTCCTAGCCAACTTAATCCTAAAACTCACACTTGAAAATCTCGCGTATAATTCCCTTTCCTAACAACTCCAAAACCAACTCATAATTCGCCTCACTTTCCTTCTAAGATTTGAGTAGATCAAGATGTCGTCGATGCTTCTAATGACAACTCGTTTATACACGTTCATGCACACTTGGTTCATTGACTCCATGAAAACCGCTAGTGCTTTGGCGAAGCCAAAATCATAACCGTAAACCCAAAGCGTTCATACAACATCCTTAGCAATTTCAACTACGTCCTCCTTGGACCCTTTACTAGAAGCAATACGAATAAATTTCTACCTCGTTCTACTTGCAAACTTCTACACGCATTTAAAAAAAACCAATACTTCCTCTCATCAGACCACTCAACCGCTTTCCACATCCAATCTACTACTAAGCAACTCAACTTTTATCTTGCATTCCTTGCAATTTCTAACAATTCCTGTTTTTTAATCATTCCATCAACAATTTTCCTTGGAAAGGCACTAACTACAACTCCTCTCACTTCTCCTACTTGCTCTATTTATGGTTCTACCTCACAGTAATAGGCAAACCTACTAAATTTCAGAAAATTTTCGGAAAACTTACATGCCCTACGAACAATCATAAATACCTTGAGGTATTGTATCCCCTTCCAACACTCTCTATGGCGCGTTACTTGTGCTAGTATCCTACAAATCTCTATTCATCTCCTTGGTACTCCTAAGAGACCTCATGACCACATTAGTTCGTCTACGAACTTTTTTCCTCCCCACTAAGGGCATTCCAACTGTTCTCTCATGGTCACCTACTTAATCGTGTAGGCGCGACCAAGTCTTTCATACAACTACCTCAACGCTCCCTAACAATACAAAACCAAAACTACATCCTGAATCCACCAGATACGATCAATGAATCAAACCCACGGATAACTAACGACAATTCACGTGCACCAGTTAAAACAAGTCAAAAACCACGAGACTCAAAAGAAAATCAAACCCAGAACGTGTATCAATTCAAATTGACCCATGACAACGAAAAATAATCCAAGAAACACCCAATGGCAACCAAACATATTACGCCCCGCGACATATTATTTAAACCGTGCAAAAGATCGACTTTTCCAAAAGAATATATATCTTTTTTTTAATTTATTATTACCTCCCACATCTATGTGACTCAAACAATCTACAAACAACCCTCTTGACGAACTCAAAACTCAACTCAAAGACTAGGTATCCCGTGCATCCCAAATCATAAAAATAAACTACTAATTCTCTATAACCATTGTCTCTGATACCATTCTGTCACACCCCACCAATGGCGGAATATGGGGCGCGACGTATGGATATCATCACAACAAACGGTGTCTCTATAGAGAAAACTAAAATGCAAATATAATGTCATAAATGGCGACACAAATGTCATGACAATATCTCAACAATGCAGGAGTCTAGGTAAGTAGGTAACAGTCATACCTCTCACCCAAGACAAACAAATAACACTAACAATCAACATATAGGTTCATAGTATCACTATTGAAACAGTCAGAAAAAAATAAACTCAGAAGGAACGGGGATCTCCTTCTAAATGCATTCCTACTCGACCCCAATGCTAGCCACATATGTTCTCACGCTTAACCACGTTATCACCTGAAAGAGACACTAAAACACGTCAACATAAAGTTGGTGAGAGTCATAGGTTTAGACTCTAACCGAAAACAGATTAAAATAATTTGTGAACCACCATAACCACTAAACATATGGATAATGTGATACTAATATGCATTAACAAACTAACATTCAAGATTTAACTAATCAAACCAAAACCCAGTCCAAGGCTCCCAGCCTTACCAAACACCATACTCCCATAGGCTTCCAAACACCTATGAACCAATCCCCAAGGCCCCGCCTTTTCAACACCCCCTTGGTACCAAGTCAAAACATAAACAATCAAGAATCAACTAGCAGTTAATCATATAAGTATGCACACATAAGTCCATTACCAACGCCAAACATTCACAACATAATTTATAAATAACAAAACAAAACAGTGTCTCTTCCATCCCATGTGGAAGTCAAAACCATTAGTAAACATGGGACTATGAAACTCACCTGATTGAGCTTCTCCAAAAGTCCTCGCACTAGCAAAAAGCTAACAAACCAAAAACACATAATCAAAACATGAACCAATCACTAAGATGGCTCATCAACCTATGATGGACATCTAACCTCCTCCTATATAAATACCTCATTTAAATGCTCTAACCATCTCATTACACACCTCTATAAAGCCCTTAACTCATTTTACTTCATAACCCGTCCCGTTAACATTTTACCAAAAACAGTCCTAGTTTTAGGTCTCCAAACTATAAGCCAAACGCCCACCTAAACACACCCCGGACCTTTGTAATGGGAATATTTATGCCCTTACATATGTTAGCTAACACCTCCCACTTGCCCTAACCTTAATGCTACTGTTAAGGCCCCGATATATATATATATATATATATATATATATATATATATATATATATATATATATATATATATATATATATATATATATATATATATATATATATATATATATATATATATATATATATATATATATATATATATATATATATATATATATATATATATATATATATATATATATATATATATATATATATATATCTATATACTTTTGTCATTCCAGATTTACTGATTTTAAACATACAAAAAGTTTGTTATGATTAGGGGGTCTTACCCTAAACCACAACCTTAGCTCCAATGCAGATACTCACTATAATATATAAACCATCTCTCATGTTCGTTAAAAGATCCCAATGCAACCCTAAGTACCCCAAACAACCTAAAACTTAAAAAGAAAACAGGCTGACTTCAAAACTGTTTTAACCTCCGACTGTTGTAACCTGCTTTTGACCCACTTCCCCACCTCCAATTTAGTTCTCGTTTCTTGCGTTGGAAAGCCACTTCAATTAGCTTTCCAGGGATACTTGGATCGCAAAATAAGAGTTTGTATAACTCCCGATATGATCAAAACAATTGACTCAAAATTCTGCCCAGTTTTTAAAAACGGGTTTAACTAAATTAACCTCATTAATTAACCCTAACCCCACTAATTACAAGCCCTAATTTATGTAATCAATATAACATCATTATTATAACATTAATATACTGTTTTTAAATTAAACCCTAACCTAAATCCATCATAAGATGATTAAGAAATCATTAAAACAATTAAATTGAAAAGGGTTAAGAAGGTTTTACCTTTAAATTAATGGAAGATGAAAAAAACCCAATATTTATGAAGAACCCTAATTTTATGTGAAACCCACGAATTTCTTTGTCTCTAGGAGAAAATAATGAAGTTTTGATTTAGTTTAATACATTATATAGGATGTGGGTGACTCCTAACCCAACCCAAACCCAACTTTCCTTAAATTTTTCCCTTCCTTTTTGTTTTAATCATAAAAACCAACTATCCCCTCCTAAATTTCGTTTTTCTCTTTATTTTATTATTAATTAATATCTTATTAATATTACCTTAATTTTCCTTAATTTATTTCAGCTCTTAAAGCCTCCAAAACCTCAAAACCGTAAAACTAGTTAGTTTTTACGCGAATACCGTAAAAGACGTAAAATATACATTTTTATAAAAAATCTCAAATTTTGAAATAAACTTTATATTTAAGTCCTAAATAACTTAAAACCATCCCGAAAAATACTCCCGTGATTAAACACCTCATCCGAGACCTCAAAATGCTAAACCGTAAATCGTAAAAAATACGATTTTCTATAATACATATACGTATACGTAAAACCACTAAATAACACCATCTCACTTCATAGTCACTACCATGTGAGCTCTGAACATGAAATCATCACACATCGTTTTATTCACAAGGTACCCCGTACCGGAAACGATATCCAAACCACAATCTATACCCACCAATTAGCACATAAACACGTAAAGACACGTAACTAGCACAAAATAAAACTAAGTGACGAACCTCAAAACTAGGATTGTCACAACCATCCTGCTGCTGCTTGACTTGGAGTCCAAGGAAAAATGTCAGTTCTCCCATGGCACTCATCTGAAACTCACCTTTCATCAGCTTTTCAAACTCATCACATCATTCCTTCTTGGTATAACCAAAGATGATATCATCCACATACACCTGAACCAAGATGGTGTCTTGGGCATTCTTCTTAAGAAACAATGTTTTGTCAATGGTGCCTTTTTGTAGCCATGCTTCAATAAGAATGTAGAGAGACGCTTATACCAGGCTCTAGGAGCTTCATGAAGACCATAAAGGGCTTTGACAACCTTGTAGACCTTCTTAGGATGAAGAGGATCCACAAAGCCCTTGGGTTGAGTGACATATACTTATTCTTCAATCTTGCCATACAGAAATGCACTCTTGACATCCATTTGAAACACTGTAAAGCCAATATAAGAAGCAAAAGCCAAAAATAGTCGAATGGCCTCAATGCGTGCAACATGAGCAAAAACTTCATCATAATCAATTCCTTCAAGCTGAGTGTGGCCCTGTGCAACTAGTCTTGCTTTATTCCTTACCAGAATACCCCTAGAATCTTGCTTGTTTTTTAGAATCCATTTGGTACCTATTGTTGTCTTTCCATCCGACAAATCAACTAGGATCCATACATTCTGAAACAAGAATTATTGCATCTCCTACTGCATAGCTTCTACCCAATTTGATCCTTAAGAGCATGTGAGACAGACCAAGGTTCCACCTGTGATAGAAAACAAGCAAACAAACAGTGAAGAAAATCTGTGTGGTTATTTCGCTTTTGGTCTTCAATGTAGCTCACAAGAGCATGATGACCATAAGTTGCTTTCTTATGCATGTCGCGAGTCTTGACAGTAGAACAAGGATCTCCTATGATTTGAGATGTAGGATGCACTTTATGGATCTGCTGAATAGTAGTAGGGGCTACTTCTACTTCTGGTGCCAAGTTATTAAGATCCCCAACAATGCCATTTTCAAATGAAGCAGAGTCGAAATTGTCTATTATTGGTTGCTTATGAATATCATCTAGCTTAGTAGTAGACTTCTTGTTATAGTTTCCTAGGTCAGAAGAACCAGAGAACCTAGTTGTGGAAGTTGGATCACTAATAAGACTTCCAATAGGAGTTGAACTTGTACCAGGAGTAACAGTAGGCTCACTAGGAGTAGCTGGTACAGCAGGAGTATCCATAGGAAATGCAAAGCCTCCTTTCGTAGCTGCAGTAGTAGCATCTTGTTGTTGCTTGAGCAGTGTATCAAGAGCTCCTTGTGAGTTAGTAATGTCTTGTGAAGTAGCACCAACAGGAGTAGTAGAGGTGTCGGGAGCGACTGTTGAGGAATAGGATGGTATAACAAAAACGTCATCATCCTCATCTGAGTCCGAAAAGCTAGAAGTAGAACCTACATTAGAAGACACAAATTCTTGTGGACCTGCATGTTGGTTAGTTTTGAAACGAAAATATCCCAATGCGTCGCTAAGTTAATCAAGATCAAAATACCATTCAGGACCTTTACCTTGAATGTTTGTCTTCTCCTCAAAGTACCGTAGGTTGATATTTCAAGGACACGCTTGGCAGTGAGATTGTAGAACCTATAGGCTCTAGAGTGAGCTGAATATCCCACAATGAAGCCTTCATACGCCTTGCCATCAAATTTCCCCAAATGGTCACTAGTGTTGAGAATGGTGACAGGACAGCCAAAAGGTTTCAAATGATTAATGCTTAGGACTTTGGCTGTGAGTAGCTCATAGGGAGTCTTCTTATGTGGATTTGTTATGGAGACCCTATTTAACACATAACATGCAGTGTTGACCGCTTCTGTCCAAAACATAGTCGGAGGCTTGGAATCAACAAGCATGGTTCTTGCTGCTTCTATAAGAGTCCTGTTTTTCCTTTCTGTAACACCATTCTATTGAGGAGTCCTAGCAGCACTGTAGTCTCTTTTGATAACTTTGGAATTGCAAAGTGCTATGAGCTATGCATTCTTGAACTCAGTGCCATTGTTACACCTAATACCTTTTACCTTCTTTGACAACTGATTTTCAATTAAATCAATGAAGTCTTTAAGAATTGGGTAGGTCTCACTTTTAGCAGCCAGAAAGAAAACCCATGAGAACCTGCTATAACCATCAGTTATCACTAGGCAGTAGTGTTTATGGTCAATGCTCCTAATGGAGGTAGGACCAAACAGATCCATATGGAGTAGCTGCAAAGGTTCAGTTATTAGACTAAGGGCAGTGATGGCATTGAAGGATGCTTTGTGCTGTTTGCCTTTGCTGTAAGCAAGGCAATTGATGTCATTCTTGAAAGTTTTAGGAGGTAAACAAGAAACCAGGTTCATATTTTCCAGCTTGTGAATTGTCTTGAAATTTACATGCCCCATCCTTCTATGCCAGTTTGTGGCTTCATCTTCTGATGCCTTAGCAATCATGCACGCTAGTTGGCCAGAAGGATTTACTTCATTCTACTTGATATTGTACAGATTATGTCTTCTTAGAATTTTGAGTAGTACTTGGGAGTCGTCCAGGAGCTTAAAGTCTATGGACAAAACCAAACAATCAGTATCTGTAAAGAGGACAAACTGCTTCTTGTCACAAATCTGAGAGGGAGAGATCAATTTGAAGTATTGGAGTGCTTCCACATAGTAAAACTGCTCAAAATTAAGATTAGGAGTCTTAATAGTTCCTTTTCTAGAGATCCTCTCTTCACCACCACCAAAGTACACTTTCCCGCCTTGAAATGGTACAAAATTAGTCCAAAGACCTTTGTTCCCTGTCATGCTCCTAGAGCAACCACTATCTACAATTCCAAGAGATGGATCTTGGTATGGATTAATCTACAACAACAAAAAAATGTAACAGTTAGTGTCTTAAGGGGACCCAAACCATTCCTGGCTTGAGTCTGCCTTGTGGATCATTGTTAGATAGCCATGGAGATTGATGAGATCCACTGTTGTTCTTGTGTTTCCTGGGAATCATATGGGATTTATTTTGTGTCCAAGAACAACCTGCTGAGGGCTTAACAACATAACCTAAATTTCCCAATCCAAGATGCATTTGGTCTGTAGTAGTAGTATAATGCGTATGAAAATTTTGAAAATAATTGTTGGTTGGTCTGTTAGTGGTACATGGATTGCTTCTCCAAGTAGTAGAAGCTGAAGGAGAGTTCCTCCTAGTGGAAAGAAAAGATTGAACATATGGGTTTAGTCTTCTAGAAGCAAAACCCACACACCAGTAGGAGCAGCTACTAGTGGACTAGGAGTACCATAAGAGAGATGGCCAGTAAGCCTTTGATCATAAAAATCACAATCTTTAATCAAATGAAATCTACTACCACAAACAAAGCATGTTTTAAAAGACCTTTTATTTAAATGAAATTGTTTTGTATTGCTATTCTTATTACAAACAATTCTAGGAGAAAAAACAATCCTAGAAGACATAATACTACAATAAAAACAATGGAAGTAGATTCAGTAGCAACTCTCTCATCACTCATCCTAGCACTAGAAGCAGCAGTATCATTTGGCTTGGGACTCGAGGGACTTGACTCTTCACTTGAACCACACGATGCATAGTCACTGGCCTTGTCACTGAAAGTACAAGAGACAAAGTCATTAGTGTTAGTAGAACTTTTAGGAGACTCGTGCATCTGTGATTCATCCAAGTCTTTATGTATTGATGTAGGCATCAATGTTCCTGTAAGAGGTGGAGGAAAAGCATGCATTGCTATAGCTGGTTTAAACCTGTTGTAACCAGGTTTTCCCTCCTCCTCTTTGTCAGGATTAAAGGCACTAGAAAAAGATAAGTCAAAAACATCATCTGGTCCTATATAGTTTTCAAATCCTAACCCCCTCTTTGTTCTTCCAGACATACTACTATCTATTAGCTTGGAAAGGTTTTTTGGTGCTTTTTTCCATTTATCAAACAGCAATAAAGTAGCATCTAATTTCATTTTCATTTCTTGTTTTGATTGTATGCTTTCAGCATTAAGTTTTTCAGTATACCTAAGCAAATTAGATGTATTCTCTAAGTCAATACTCAACACCCTAATCTTATCCTCATACTCAAGTTGGGCATTTTGTAACCACTTCTTTTGCTATTCTAAGGTTTTTAGAGAACTCTTGTAAGCTTGAACTTCTAAAAAATATTTGTCATTTTGAGCATTTAGTTCTTTGCATTATGTCAAGAGGTCATTATATTTATCATCACAACAAGAGGGCAAATTTGTACCTGAGGAGAGATTCTCATTAGAGCAAATTCCTCTGCATCCTTTGCCTCGGATATGTGACCAGCAATCATAGCAAACACATCAGTAGCATACTCAACTGTATCCAAAGTTGGAGTCTCATGATCATTCCAGTTTACCATGGTATCAACAAATACCAAAGCTTTCTTATCATCCTAAAGCTCTTGAACCTTGAAGGCTGAATACCTGTTCTTCTCCTGGTTATTTTTACTAGGGCATTCTCTAGCAAAATGTCCTTGTTGATGACAGTTGTAGCATTTGACTTTGCTCCTATCAAACCTGGCTGGCTCCTTTGGGTTGTAACTGAATTTTCTACCAGCCTTCTTTTCAAAATTGTGAACTCGAAGAGTAAGCATAGCCATCTGCCACTTGAGGTCCATTTCATCAAAGTGAAGCTTATCAACCTGTTTGAAGTCATCAAAAGCTAGTTGTTGTTGTGGATCAACATCAGCAACAAAGGAATGGAGAACAGTTTCTACCATGCTACTGGTCTTGACTTTTGATTCAGGAGTAGGTGTATGTTGTGAGGACAAGGTATAGCTTGGGCTACTGGTATAGGGCATTGAACTAGAGCTGTGGAACTCACAAAAGCAGAAATAGCAGGAGTGGAGTAGGAATCACTTGGGGATCCTCTCACATAGGACTCAAAAGTTTTGAGTTTGTAAAACAAGTCATTGATAGTTGGATTTTATTACTCTTTAGGAAAAGAGTGCAAATAGGGCAAGTAATGAATACGACGATTTAGGAAAACCGTGTATTAATGACCCTAACATGAGTTCGTTCTCAAGGAGGCTAGTGTGTTATGTGTGTAATGATTTGGGTTAGATTTGTGATTATATTTTGAGAAAGAAAAATAGAAATGAGATTAGAAGAGAATGGCGGTTATGACGACGGATTAAACTAAGTCGAAAAAGGTGTACACGTAAAACCGTAAAACGTACTCAAATTAAAATTTTAACCTAAAAATTCTTAAAAATGACCAAAAATCCACAATAATATTCTAAGAGTTTACAAAAAATCCAAACTTGCCAAAACCTTTTAATTAATTAGATAATGACTTTTTAATGCAAATTAAAGCCCTAAAAATCACAATTAATTATTAAAAAGTCCCAAACAAGATTTTAAAGTTTGTAAACCTCAAAAATACCCTAATTAAGCTAAAAAGTATTTTCCAAAATTTCAAAACCACTAAAACTATTTTTAAACAATTAAAACTACTAAAATCAATTAAAACTTAAATTAATTCTAGGAAATAATTAAAAGACCCTAAATATATTTAGAAAGTTGCAAAATTCCTAATTAAGTGTTTAGAACCTAGGAAAATTATAAAAACTTAGAAAATCAGACTTTTAATTTTTAACAATAAAATAATATTAAAATATTATTAAAAATCCAAAAATCATAAAAAAATTATAAAAACTTGCAAAGTAGCTTAATTTAACCTAAATAACTCAGAAATGAAAGTGAAATTACCTAAATACCCTTAAAGGGCCTAGAAAATGGGCTAAACCCAAAACAGTACCTTATTGGGCCAAATTTGGGCCCAATAATAAAAAGTGTTCAAAATAAGCCCAAAAAGCACAGGTTGACTCAAAATTTGATTTTAAACAACTTTTTCCAAAGGCCCAAAAGCTAAAAGTGTGAAATAAGCTAGCTTATACCAAACAGCTTATTCTTAATGGGCTTTTTGGCCCATTAAGCTATAAGCCAATGCCATAAGCTAAAATTTGACACACAAGCTTCTTTTGACCTAAATAAGACTTCTGCAAAAAGAAATTTGAAATAAGCCCAAGGAATAAGCCTGAAAATGCAATAAGCAATCTACAAAAAACGACAAAATAGTCGTTTTTGAGTTCTAGGCCACCCCAAGTGCTGACTCAACTTTCTAAAGCTTTTAAATGACTTAATTAAGCAAAATCAACAAAGAGTTTTCAAATAAGCTGACTCAATAAGCTGGAAAAAGTAAATAAGCACTTATGTAAAAGTCAAATAAGTTGGTTTTCTAGTAAAAAGTCAAAGTCAAAGTCCAATAAGCTCCAGTCTAGTCAAATGGGTCAAATAATGAAGACCTATCACAAAAAATAAGTTGTTGCAAGTCTGGATAAGCTAGAATAGCTTATTGATAAGCTGAGTTCAATTTTACACTAGCAGGGGATAGTTTTGAGTGTTGAGCAGTGGAAACTTTTTCCATTGCTTGACTTGTTTGACTTTTTGTCTTTAGTGACTTTTTTAGAGATTCAGATTACACAAAGGCACCCAAATGATCTTTTCAAAAGGAGTCAATAACAATCAAAATATCACAATCACAAACACCCAATTGATACAGTTTAATCAATAAAGTCCCAGATATGATACAGACATGAACAATTAAGCAGTTGAGCACTTATAAGCAGTTTTAGCACAAATCAGCCAGCCAAATTCAATCAAATGCATACACAAGCTATATTAAACTCAAATAAGCAAGTCTAAATAGGTTTCATGCAATGATTCAAAGAATTAAGCAAGATTCAAGCCAATGAATGTTACCGATGAACACTAACACATGCAGTTTTATACTTTGCTGATGTATTTGACAAATAAGCCAGATTCAACACCTCAAATCTCTCAATCAGGTTACAATAACTTTGTTTAAACCACTTTTAGCCCTAAGCATGCATACACCCTAAGTGTTCCTAAAATCCTAGGTCAAAACAGGCAATAACAAAGGTTTTATAGCAGATTGTTTGATTCAAGGCTTCAAACCCAAAAACTTGCAGCAAAACACTCTCAACCAAGCATATATCAGATATAGAACACAAACACAAACTTTCCACAACACAATAACAAGATTCAAGCTTAAACAGGTAGACCCAAACACCCCTTTATCTTTTCAAAATCAAATTTTTCAAAGGAAAGGTGAGATTTAAGACCACCCAAGCATCAATTAACACAATAACAAGTAAGATTAACAGATTCAAGCAAGTATAAGCCACAAAATTCACAAAAACAAAGGCAACACTCAAATATCACAAAAATCCAAAGTATTATCTGATTTTGGGATTAAGGGTGTGTACCTCATGGATGTACATCCACACCCACAGATTTTGAGCTTATGTGCTAGCAAGAACAAGCACAAGCTTCCACAACAAAGCTTGCTAAGAATCAACAAGGTTAGAAGCACAAGTATAAAACCAGAAACTTGAAAACTTCTTAATTGATGCAACTATTGTCCTCCACACTTGATTATCCCCAAGTTATAAGCTTCACCACACCTTGATAACACAATATCAGGATGCTATGATCAGCCCTATAGCCCAAGAATTCCAAGATAGACCAAGATCTTAGCAAAATATCAAGAAAATGAAGAAAATGTGCAAACTTTTGCACACTCCTCTTTTGAAAACAGGTTTTTGATTCAGAAATAATGAACAAAGAACAATAATAAGCAGATTAAATCAATGTCACTTGAGCTTTCTTCAACATTTCAAACACATTTCATTTAACTTGAAAAGGATTTACAGAAAAGTGAACTTAGGAAAATTCAAGAGCAAAGCTAAAGTACTCAGTCCTATGCCTTATAAAGGCTACAATGAACTTGCTAAGAGGCTAAAAAACGTAAACCCTAAAGCTGTGAAGTCCCCATATTGCCCTTTTCCTTGTTTGAACTTGGAGAATCATGTGACTGCATTTTGGCTTGTAGCATGAGTTGGCATGTGAAAGTGTGATCAAAGGGTGAATATGAAGCTTAAAAAGTAAGCCAAAATATGGGACGTTGGATTGCTGGTACTGTTTTGGCATCTTCCTCATGTGTGTAGCAGGGGAGGTCCCATGTAGCATGTGGGGTGGTGTGGTGGTAAAAGTTAAGGTTGGGTTTTGGTTAATACACCATTAATCATAATTCTGGAGATAATTAGGACTTAATTCAATGTAATTAAGAAATCCCTAATTTATGTGATGAACAAGAAGAACAGGTTTTTAATATGTTTTTAGGGGTGGATTAGTTTAAAAAGTTGTTTAGGCGCCAAAGTTAATTAATTAATTAACCAGGTGAGTGGGATGTGAGGTGGCAGGATGGAGAGTTGTGATTGGTGGAAGTGGTGAGTGGGGTGAGGTGGCAGCTTGTGGTTGGACTAGGTAACTATGATGTCTGGCCAAGTTAAGTCCCTTGTTTTTGTTATTCTTTCCACTTTGTGTAAAACAGGCCAAAACTTAAACCCCTTTGTATTTAAACTTTCAATTTTCACACTTTTGCCCCAAATACTTTTCCAAAGTATTTTAAGGGGTATTTCTTGCCATTTTGTGATACTTGAAGGGTTGTTTTGGCATTTTTATGATGGATAATGGTCTTGACTTGTATGATGAGCATTTTGGAGGATTGAAATTGCCAAGTCTTGTTTGATGAGGGACCATTCTTTCCAAATGTTGAAAGTCAAAGGTCCTTTTTGTAATTTTGGGATTTTCAAAGGACCAAAATTGTAATTTCTTTTACTTTGAAGGACTTCATGATGTATTTGACTTTGTGGAGGACACTGGTTGACAATTTATCTTTGTTGAGGGGCTAAACTTGCCAATTCTTCAAAGTGGAGGGCCCTTTTTGCAATTTTGACAAACTTTAGGGACCAAACTTGTAATTATGAAGATACAAGGGTATAAAGTGTCAAATCTTCCATATTGGAGGACCCTTCTTCATAATTCTTCAAATCTTCAAGGGTTAATCTTGGGAAAGTCTTCATTAGGGCTTGGTTCATTGTGCGGCTTCGTTTCCCGTGTTCGTTTTTTGTATGATTCTTGTGATCTTTTGTCATTTTCTCAATATCCGTACCTAAAATACACAAGCAACAAACACAAGCATATATATGGGTATTTTGATGATATTTAATGCATTTTAAGCCCTATTTGGACGATGAGACTATGTATAAAAGCAGTCTCATCACTCCCCCATACTAAACCATTGCCGTGCCCTCACGCAATGCTAGAATAAAGTATCGTAGCATCTCCAAAATTTATTTTTATTCACTTTATTGATAAACTAGCTACACTATTACTATTGCTACTAATACTTATGTTTTAGACATAATGTATGATTTTCATCGCAAAATGGGACGTTTAGGTTCATAGAATAAGAACACGTGAATGCTTCGTTAGAAATAATTTCATCGTCCTCGATTTTCACCCCAATTCCATGCCAATCGTGCAACGAGATCATTGTCATTATAAGTTAGTAATGCTAACACTACTCATATGCCCTAATCACGTACTTATCCTCCCATTATTCCTAAGTTGTATATCTTATATATTATGTTGTCTTGAATGTTTCACGAGGATACATTGTTTGACTTATGCGATAATAGAGATTTAGGTCTAAAAATAGAGTCCTAAAGGTGTAACCAAGACCATCAAATCAATAACCCCTCCCAATAGACAACGATGTCAAAAAATTAAGTTGACAAGAAGAATCGATAAACACGGTTTTATAACGGTTTTGAACATGAGACTTATTACCAAGACTTTTATACGCCCCCTAACGGAAGGGCCTTATTATCTTTGGTTTACCTACATCTTTTATTCAACTTCGCAATGAAGCTTTTATTATGACTTCGGTCTTGCCTTGCCTTTTATTATCCACCTCATCGGTAGTTTTATTAGCCAAAGACGTATATCCTCACGCTAAGGCGAATTTTGGATCTTTAAAGCTTCGAAGATTAAGGCTTGATTCACTTTCAATTTTGCATAGATTTTTCGGCCTTGTGGGGCTTCAAATTGTTTGCTTGATTTAGGTGAGCACTTGAAATCTTATTATTGGGTGAAGCTTTTGATTATTAGGGTGTCAATACTTCAAAACCGTGACGCTGGCGATACCTTAATGTCTTCCCAATTTAATTACACGGAAGCTACTAGAAAAGACTAGAAACCCAACAATCCCAACTAAACCGCTAAGTCAATATTTATTAAGCAAAAAAAAATATTTACATGCGAAGGGAGAATAAGCAAACAACGAGAACACATGAGTTTTTGAAAGAATACGAGTACTCTACGTTTAGCATACTAACTTATAATTAACCCTATCATTTCTCGTCCTCATTTAAGAGACTTAGCCTAATGTGTAGTTAAGGAACCAAAGCTAAGTGCTCAACACGCACGGTCGAGTCAAAAATTACTCTTATTCTCGCCATCAGAAAACCTACATTCGTGTCTTCAAACACTTATAAAACATGAGAAAAATTTTAAATTTGGCCATTTTTAGCCTTATTTTGCAACAAAACGATAACAAAAAGATAAACTTCGGAAAGCGTGAAGGTTTGGCAAGGCAAGTGTCTATTCACCCCCCCCCCCCCCATACTAAAGTTAAACATTGTCCTTAATGTTTCGAGTCTAGGGGTGCAAACACCCCCATACTAGAGACGTAGTCGAATGCCTAATCTAGCATGGAAAGGGTGTTACCAATAAATTAATAGCCGTTTATGAAGTGTGCTAATAACCTAAGGTTAGAATACCAAAAGGATATATCATGGATATTGAGAAAGTCTTCAAAGCAAACGATCGAATGCTCCCATAAAACGAACACGAGAGGCTCCAATCGTGAAGATCATGATCATCTAAAGTCCACAATTCACAAACAACCACGGAACAAAGGTTGGAAGGGCACAAATCCCCACACGTTAACTACATTAGAAAGCGATAATATGTACATAGGATAAGCATGGGACTCCCCCACGAGGCACCTCGTTTTTGATTACCGAGTCATGAGCTCGACTCGATCCCTCAATACTAATTATCATTGGGGAAAGTGATTTGGTCGAGGTAGTTCAAGGATGGAACTTCCCCGCCAAAGTAGTGCTTCAACCTATGTCCATTCACCTTGAAGTTAGGACCATCATCTTGAGCTAGCTCGATGGTCCCATACGGAAACACTTGAGTCACGGTGAATGGACCGGACCAATGGGATTTCAATTTACCGGAAAAGATTTTCAAGCGAGAATTAAAAAGCAAAACTTGATCCCCAATGTTAAAAACCCGGTTTTTAATTTTAGAATCATGCAACTTTTTAGTTTTTTCTTTGTAAATCAATGAATTTTCATAAGCAATGTCCCTCAATTCATCTAATTCATTCAATTGCATTTTCCGGTGTTTTCCCGCGGTCTCCATATCATCATTACAATGCTTTAGGGCCCAATAAGCCTTGTGTTCTAACTCGATAGGCAAATGACAATTCTTTCCATACACAAGCTTATAGGGGGTGCACCCAATGGGTGTCTTATGAGCGTTCCTAAAGGCCCATAAAGCATCGTCCAACTTATCTGACCATAATTGTTGGTTTTCCCCAACGGATCTCTCCAAGATCCTCTTCAAAGCTCGGTTTGAAACCTCGACTTGCCCACTCGTTTGTGGGTGATAAGCCGTAGAAAGCCGATGTGTAACCCCATATTTCCTTAGGACCCTTTCAAATTGGTCGTTACAAAAATGGGTTCCACGATCGCTTATGATCGCACGAGGGGTTCCAAACCGAGAAAACAAGCTTTTCAAAAACTTAACTACCACACGAGCATCATTGGTAGGCAAGGCTTTGGCCTCCACCCACTTAGATAGGTAGTCAACCGCAACGAGAATGTACTTATTACCACGAGATGATGGGAACGGCCCCATAAAGTCTATACCCCATACGTCAAAGATCTCACACACTTGGATGATATTTTGTGGCATTTCATCTTTTTGTGAGGCTTTTCCTTGTCGTTGGCATGAATCACATGACTTCACAAGATCTTGTGCATCTTGGTAAATAGTAGGCCAAAAGAAGCCGGCATCAAAAACCTTCTTAGACGTGAGATTAGCACCGTGGTGACCACCCGTAGGTCCCTCATGGCAAGCTCTAAGGATGTTAGAAGCTTCGGTGCCAAATACACAACGTCAGATGATTTGATCCGCACAAGTTCGAAACAAGTAAGGGTCGTTCCAAAAGTAGAACTTGACGTCACGAAAGAATTTTCGTTTTTCTTGAGTCGTCATACCCTTAATGATGAAGTTACCCGCATGGTAATTTTCAAAGTCCGCAAACCATGGGGTAGAAGGATCAAGCTTAGAATTCACTACACCAAGTGTCTCGAGCGGAAATATTTCGGTGATTTCCTTGGGCTCGTAAACACTTTGGTGAGGATCTTCCAAACGAGAAAGATGATCGGCCGCTAGATTCTTGGCTCCTTTCTTGTCAACGATTTTGTGATCAAATTCTTGAAGGAGGAGAATCCAACGAAGTAATCTAGGCTTAGCATCTTGCTTTGCCATGAGATACTTGATAGCCGAATGATCCGTATACACTATGCATTTCGTCAAGACGAGATAAGGTCGAAATTTCTCAAATGCATACACCACGGCAAGGAACTCCTTCTCCGTTGTAGTGTATTTTAGTAGAGCCTCGGTCATCGTCTTGCTAGCATAGTGAATAGGCAAGAAGTGCTTATCATGACGTTGCCCCAAAACAGCCCCAATAGCGTAATCACTAGCATCACACATGAGCTCAAAGGGGAGGTTCCAATTGGGAGCAACAAGAATGGGAGCTTTGGTAAGTTTCCTCTTAAGGATTTCAAAGGCTCGTACACAATCTTCGTCAAAGACAAAACGTGTCTCTTTTTCGAGGAGATGTGTAATAGGTCGAGAGATCTTCGAAAAATCCTTGATGAATCGACGATAAAAGCCCGCGTGGCCTAGGAAACTCCTAACTCCCTTAACGGTTTTGGGATGAGGTAATTTGGTGATGATGTCTACCTTAGCTTGATCTACCTCAATCCCCGCTTTCGAGACCTTGTGCCCTAAGACGATTCCACTTTTAACCATAAAATGACACTTTTCCCAATTGAGCACAAGGTTGGTTTCCTCACAACGCTTCAACATTCTCTCAAGATTCGACAAACACGAAGTGAACGAATTACCAAACACGGAAAAGTCATCCATGAAGACTTCCATCGTCTTCTCGATCATGTCATGAAAAATAGCCATCATGCACCTTTGAAAGGTTCTCGGTGCATTGCAAAGTCCAAATGGCATTCTACGATAGGCAAACGTTCCATATGGACACGTAAACGTAGTTTTTTCTTGATCACGAGGAACGATGGGAATTTGGAAGTAACCGGAAAAACCATCTAAAAAGCAATAGAAATCGTTTCCCGCAAGACGCTCCAACATTTGGTCCATGAAGGGCAAGGGAAAATGGTCTTTTCGAGTGGCTTCATTCAACTTACGATAGTCAATGCACACTCTCCATCCGGTCACGAGTCTAGTGGGAATCAACTCGTTGGCATCATTTGGCACAACGGTCATCCCTCCCTTCTTAGGGACACAATGAATAGGACTCACCCAAGGGTTATCGGAAATAAGGTAAATCATTCCCGCGTCAAGGAGTTTAAGGACCTCTTTTTTGATGACGTCGTGAATTTTGGGGTTCACCCTCCTTTGACATTGGATTGTGGGCTTGTAATCCTCCTCCATTAAGATTTTGTGGGTACAAAATTTGGGATCTATTCCCTTAATGTCGGATAACTTCCACGTAATTGCCCCTTTGTGATCCTTTAGAACATCGACAAGTGCGGTTTTTTCATCATTCGAAAGTTCCTTCGCAATAATAACCGGCAACTTGTCGTCCTCCTCCAAATAGACATATTCGAGATGAGGAGGTAAATCTTTCAACTCAAGGATAGGTGGTTCCTCAAGTGAAGATTTGGGCTCGATACTCATAACCTCCTCGGGTGGAGGAAATGGGAAATCGTTAAGAAAATCCTTGATAATCGAGAAGTCCTCATCGTTGTCGAGGTCTTCGTTACAAGTACGTGGAACATCAAATTCTTCCAACGTAAAACCACCACCTTCAAATGGAGTGAAGGTTGGTGTGGAATTATCAAGAATTGGATCTAACATAGTGGGATTGCCACTAGTTTCTTCATCACCAAAACCTAGAACTTCTTGTGAAAATTCCTCGCAAACCACGTCGATCATACAACGAGGTTTATGGTTGCAACGGAATAAACATGAGAAATTTGAGAGTTTTGAGTTGCGTTTATAACAAGTTCCTCGTCGTTGAAACGTAAGGTGATCTTTCTAGCATGAACATCGATCAAAGCCATAGACGTATCTAAAAACGAACGACCTAAAATGAGAGGAACTTGAGGATCCGTGGGGATATCAACAACGATAAAGTCTACGGGATAGTAGAACTTCCCCACTTTCACAAAAACGTCTTCCGCCAAACCACATGCGGGAATCGTGGAATGGTCGACCAACTCGATAGACATAAGTGAAGGAGTAAGATTAGGAAGATTGAGCGACTTGAATATTGCAAGTGGCATCAAGTTAATGCTAGCACCAAGATCGGCCAAGGCGAAGCATTCCTCCATATCTTGGATTGCACATGGAATCAAGAATTTACCGGGATCACCGACTTTTTGAGGTATGCGATTAAGATAAACCGATGAACAACTAGACAATTGGTGCAATTTCTCCTTGTTGTTCAACATACTCTTAAAGTTAGCGGTAAATCGAGGCATCATGACCAAAGCATCGGCGAAACTCACATTAAAGTGCAAATCACGAAACATTTTCATAAAAAGCTCAAATTGATAATTGTCGCGCTCTTGATGTTTCTCCTTCCTAAGTCTCGATGGATAGGGCAAAGGTGGTGTGGGTTGAGGCATAGTAGGCATAGCCTTTGGAATCTCGGGTTCCAATGATGGTAATGGGTCAACCGTAGGTGTGGCATGAGCGGTACTTCGTGGGATTGGGACATGCTCCTTTTGGACCACCACCTCGGGTTCTTCCTCAATTGCTTCCTCCGTAGGAGCAATTGGTTGAGGAGTCAGTTCCTTGAGTGTCTTACCACTACGTGTGGTAATCACTTTCATCTCACCCTTAGGGTTGGATACGGTGTTGCTAGGAAGACTACTCGAAGACGGTTTACACATTATTGCCTCAAACATAGACGAGATTTTATCTTCAAACACGAATTGCCTCTTCTCGGCCTTAATCATCTCTTGTTTAATCTCATGTTGCCCTTGTTCCATTTTTTGTTGGTTTTGTTGTAACCTAGTGACATTTCCTTCCATCTTGTTGGTGTGGATCTTAAGTTCATTAGCTAACTCTTTCTTCAAGTCGTTCTTGAACTCGGATCTTAGGCTAATGATTTCTCTTTGAATATTGTCAAACCTAGCATCATTCCCATTAGCGTATTCAACAAATTCATTTGGAAGATCTTTCAAAGTTTGCAAACCTTTGTTGTTGTTTTGAAAATCATTTTGATTCTTGTTTGAAACTTGATTATTAGCCCCTTGATTACCATAGTTTCCCTTGTTCAAATTGTTTTTGAAACCAACTTGATTGTTGCGATAGTTGTTGTTAGCATTTTGATTTGAACCAAAACCCGGTGGAGTCAATTGATTAGAGCGGGAAACTTGACCGTTTTGGTTGTAATTTTCCGTGGCCGCGAAGGCACTCGAAGTGTTACCACCGTTGGTAATGCACTCGGAGAAATCATGACCACCACCACAATACATGCAAGAAACCTCAACCGCTTTAGCCGTAGCGGGAGCACTTTGTTCACCAACTTTAAACTCAATCAAAAGTCCTTTTAGCTTATCAAAAATCTTGTTTTCCAAGTTCGCCTCAATTTGGCAAGCATCGATGGTAGTAGACAAAGAAGGTGAAGCCGAAGACGAAGCCTTACGAACACTAGACGTGCTACGAGGACTATACACCTTAGATCTATTCTCAATTATCACCAAAGCTTCCTCAACCGTTTTACACAAAAAATTACCACCCGCGGCGGCATTCAAATAATCCTTTTCATGATCATTAAGTCCATTGTAAAACGTGTCAATTTGATGCAAGTCAGAAAAACCGTGATGAGGACATTCATGTAACATTTCCTTAAACCTATTCCAAGCCGTTGAAAAACTTTCATTAAATTCTTGTGAAAACTTTGAAATCTCGTTTTTCAAGTGCGTAGTCTTAGAGGGCGGAAAAAATTGGTTCACAAACTTAGACACGAGATCCTTCCACGTCAATATAGAATTGGGTGGCTCTTTCTCTAACCAAATTTTAGCGGGCCCCGCTAAGGAATACGGAAAAAGCATCATCTTAATCGAGTCATTCGAGACATCCTTAAACTTGCAAGTGGCGGTAATTCGATTGAATTGGCGGATATGGTTGTGTGGATTGTCCTTCTCATCACCACGGAATTTGTTGTTTTGGATCATCGACAACAAACACGTTTTCACCTCAAAATTCTCCGCAAGGATAGCGGGAATCACAATAGCCTCTCCATAACCCTCGGTGGGTGCTTGAAGTAACTCCATCATAGTTCGATTCGCCATGGTTGGTGCTTCTCTTACAATGGGTTCGTCAATAGGAGACTCCTCACTAGAAAGATTGGGAGTGGGAGTTTTGTTCTTTCGTTTACGTGCACGTCTTGCTTGATTACGAGTTAGCATAAACGTCACGTACAACGAGGGGACGAGCAAAGAAGATTCTTTTTGGTGTTTTGTATGTTTCAGTTTTTTTTGTGGTTTTTGATTGTATAAACCTTTTTGGATCTTGGTGAATGTATTAAGTAGACACAATCTACAAATATCCTTCTTAATCAAATCTCTTGATTAAAGAAGCCTCAAGGAATGAAAACAATCACGTGAAGTGAACGCCTTCGATGACTTTAGAACGTTGGTGGATCACCAAAACGTTCAAGAGGGTTTAATCAATGAAAACCAAGAAAATATATATGATACTTAGTAATACTTTGGGCGGCAAAACCATCGATTAGCTCTCAAAATCAAATACTCACAAGCAAGCGGGGAAACGAGGCGGCGCGAAGCACTTAAGAGCCTTTTTCCTTGGGATATATTTTATAATATCCGCCTTATACCCACCTTATAGTTGGTATTTTTCAAGATTGAGCTTCACGAAAGTATTTATCTATTTTTGCCTTTTTCTTTGGTTTGAGATTCGAATACAATGACTGGGTAATGACCTCCCAAGTCAAGGTTGTGATTTCTCACGTATTTGGAGTACTTGTGAATTTATTGTTCTACGTATACACTATAGTAATAGTATTCACACAAAAACCGAAAACCGATAATAAGTATTAGTAGAGTGCTACTAATACAAATACTATTTATGGTTAGTATATAAAAACAACAATTTCCAAATCAAAACACAACACGCCTCCCCGGCAGTGGCGCCAAAATGATAGTTGGATTTTACTACTCTTTAGGAAAAGAGTGCAAATAGGGCAAGTAATGAATACGACGATTTAGGAAAACCGTGTATTAATGACCCTAAAATGAGTTCGTTCTCAAGGAGGCTAGTGTGTTATGTGTGTAATGATTTGGGTTAGATTTGTGATTATATTTTGAGAAAGAAAAATAGAAATGAGATTAGAAGAGAATGACGGTTATGACGACGGATTAAACTAAGTCGAAAAAGGTGTACACGTAAAACCGTAAAAAGCACTAAAATTAAAATTTTAACCTAAAAATTCCTAAAAATTACCAAAAATCCACAATAATATTTTAAGAGTTTAGAAAAAATCCAAACTTGCCAAAACCTTTTAATTAATTAGATAATGACTTTTTAATGCTAATTAAAGCCCTAAAAATCACAATTAATTATTAAAAAGTCCCAAACAAGATTTTAAAGTTTGTAAACCTCAAAAATACCCTAATTAAGCTAAAAAGTATTTTCCAAAATTTCAAAACCACTAAAAACTATTTTTAAACAATTAAAAATTACTAAAATCAATTAAAACTTAAATTAATTCTAGAAAATAATTAAAAGACCCTAAAAATATTTAGAAAGTTGCAAAATTCCTAATTAAGTGTTTAGAACCTAGGAAAAATATAAAACTTAGAAAATTAGACTTTTAATTTTTAACAATAAAATAATATTAAAATATTAATAAAAATTCAAAAATCATAAAAAATTCTAAAAACTTGCAAACTAGCTTAATTTAACCTAAATAACTCAGAAATGAAAGTGAAATTACCTAAATACCCTTAATGGGCCTAGAAAATGGGCTAAACCCAAAACTGTACCTTATTGGGCCAAATTTGGGCCCAATAATAAAAAGTGTTCAAAATAAGCCCAAAAAGCACAGGTTGACTCAAAATTTGATTTTAAACAACTTTTTCCAAAGGCCCAAAAGCTGAAAGTGTGAAATAAGCTAGCTTATACCAAACAGCTTATTCTTAATAGGCTTTTTGGCCCATTAAGCTATAAGCCAATGCCATAAGCTAAAATTTGTCACACAAGCTTCTTTTGACCTAAATAAGACTTCTGCAAAAAGAAATTTGAAATAAGCCCAAGGAATAAGCCTGTAAATGCAATAAGCAATCTACAGAAAACGACAAAATAGTCGTTTTTGAGTTCTAGGCCACCCCAAGTGCTGATTCAAGTTTCTAAAGATTTTAAATGACTTAATTAAGCAAAATCAACAAAGAGTTTTCAAATAAGCTGACTCAATAAGCTGGAAAAAGCAAATAAGCACTTATGTAAAAGTCAAATAAGTTGGTTTTCTAGTAAAAAGTCAAAGTCAAAGTCCAATAAGCTCCAGTCTACTCAAATGGGTCAAATAATGAAGACCTATCACAAAAAATAAGTTTTTGCAAGTCTGGATAAGTTAGAATAGCTTATTGATAAGCTGAGTTCAATTTTACACTAGCAGGGGCTAGTTTTGAGTGTTGAGCAGTGGAAACTTTTTCCACTGCTTGACTTGTTTGACTTTTTGTATTTAGTGACTTTTTTGGAGATTCAGATTACACAAAGGCACCTAAATGATCTTTGGATCAAAAGGAGTCAATAACAATCAAAATATCACAATCACAAACACCTAATTGATACAGTTTAATCAATAAAGTCCCAGATATGATACAGACATGAACAATTAAGCAGTTGAGCACTTATAAGCAGTTTTAGCACAAATCAGCCAGCCAAATTCAACCAAATGCATGCACAAGCTGTATTAAACTCAAATAAGCAAGTCTAAACAGGTTTCATGCAATGATTCAAAGAATTAAACAAGATTCAAGCCAATGAATGTTACTAATGAACACTAACACATGCAGTTTTATACTTTGCTGATGTATTTGACAAATAAGCCAGATTCAACACCTCAAATCTCTCAATCAGGTTACAATAACTTTGTTTAAACCACTTTTAGCCCTAAGCATGCATACACCCTAAGTGTTCCCAAAATCCTAGGTCAAAACAGGCAATAACAAAGGTTCTATAGCAGATTGTTTGATTCAAGGCTTCAAACCTAAAAACTTGCAGCAAAACACTCTCAACCAAGCATATATCAGATATAGAACACAAACACAAACTTTCCACAACACAATAACAAGATTCAAGCTTAAACAGGTAGACCCAAACACCCCTTTATTTTTTTCCAAATCAAATTTTTCAAAGGAAAGGTGAGATTTAAGACCACCCAAGCATCAATTAACACAATAACAAGTAAGATTAACAGATTCAAGCAAGTATAAGCCACAAAATTCACAAGAACAAAGGCAACACTCAAATATCACAAAAATCCAAAGTATTATCAGATTTTAGGATTAAGGGTGTGTACCTCATGGATGTACATCCACACCCACGGATTTTGAGCTTATGTGCTAGCAAGAACAAGCACAAGCTTCCATAACAAAGCCTGCTAAGAATCAACAAGGTTAGAAGCACAAGTATAAAACCAGAAACTTGAAAAATTCTTGATTGATGCAACTCTTGTCCTCCACACTTGATTATCCCCAAGTTATAAGCTTCACCACACCTTGATAACACAATATCAGGATTCTATGATCAGCCCTATAGCCCAAGAACTCCAAGATAGACCAAGATCTTAGCAAAATATCAAGAAAATGAAGAAAATGTGCAAACTTTTGCACACTCCTCTTTTGAAAACAGGTTTTTGATTCAGAAATAATGAACAAAGAACAATAATAAGCAGATTAAATCAATGGCACTTGAGCTTTCTTCAACATTTCAAACACATTTCATTTAACTTAAAAAGGATTTACAGAAAAGTGAACTTAGGAAAATTCAAGAGCAAAAGCTAAAGTACTCAGACCTATGCCTTATATAGGCTACAATGAACTTTCTAAGAGGCTAAAAAACGTAAACCCTAAAGCTGTGAAGTCCCCATATTGCCCTTTGCCTTGTTTGAACTTGGAGAATCATGTGACTGCATTTTGGCTTGTAGCATGAGTTGGCGTGTGAAAGTGTGATCAAAGGGTGAATATGAAGCTTAGAAAGTAAGCCAAAATATGGGACGTTGGATTGCTGGCACTGTTTTGGCATCTTCCTCATGTGTGTAGCAGGGGAGGTCCCATGTAGCATGTGGGGTGGTGTGGTGGTAAAAGTTAAGGTTGGGTTTTGGTTAATACACCATTAATCATAATTCTGGAGATAATTAGGACTTAATTCAATGTAATTAAGAAATCCCTAATTTATGTGATGAACATGAAGAATAGGTTTTTAATCTGCTTTTAGGGGTGGATTAGTTTAAAAAGTTGTTTAGGTGCCAAAGTTAATTAATTAATTAACCGGGGTGAGTGGGATGTGAGGTGGCAGGATGGAGAGTTGTGATTGGTGGAAGTGGTGAGTGGGGTGAGGTGGCAGCTTGTGGTTGGACTAGGTAACTATGATGTCTGGCCAAGTTAAGTCCCTTGTTTTTGTTATTCATTCCACTTTGTGTAAAACAGGCAAAAACATAAACCCCTTTGTATTTAAACTTTCAATTTTCACACTTTTGCCCCAAATACTTATCCAAAGTATTTTCAGGGGTATTTCTTGCCATTTTGTGATACTTGAAGGGTTGTTTTGGCATTTTTATGATGGATAATGGTCTTTACTTGTATGTTGAGCATTTTGGAGGACTGAAATTTCCAAGTCTTGTTTGATGAGGGACCATTCTTGCCAAATGTTGAAAGTCAAGGGTCCTTTTTGTAATTTTTGGATTTTTAAAGGACCAAACTTGTAATTTCTTGTACTTTGAAGGACTTCATGATGTATTTGACTTTGTGGAGGACATTGGTTGACAATTCAGCTTTGTTGAGGGGCTAAACTTGCCAATTCTTCAAAGTAGAGGGCCCTTTTTGTAATTTTGACAAACTTTAGGGACCAAACTTGTAATTATGAAGATACAAGGGTATAAAGTGTCAATTCTTCCATATTGGAGGACCCTTCTTCATAATTCTTCAAATCTTCAAGGGTTAATCTTGGGAAAGTCTTCATTAGGGCTTGGTTCATTGTGCGGCTTTGTTTCCCGTGTTCGTTTTTTGTATGATTCTTGTGATCTTTTGTCATTTTCTCAATATCCGTACCTAAAAGACACAAGCAACAAACACAAGGTATATATGGGTATTTTGATGATATTTAATGCATTTTAAGCCCTATTTGGACGATGAGACTATGTATAAAAGCAGTCTCATCAGTCATCAAAAGAGAGATACTCAAGTCCTCCTTTTGCTTTGAGAGAGATGACTACCTGGTTCCATGAATGAGGCAGAGCCCTAATAAACCTAGCATTAATGTCTTGATTTTCTGGTTTGGACTTGAGTTGATTCAACTGGCTGAGAATCTTTTGAAACATGTCATAGCCTTGATGAAGACCTTCTATCTCAGAGATCTTGAATTCTATAAATTCATCTCTCAGCATTGATCTTCGCATCTTCTTGGATTCCTCATTTCCTCCAAATCTTGCCTTGATGCCATTCCAGATTTCCATAGAATCATCCAAGTGACAGAAATCACCCATATGATCATCAGGAAGAGCCTGAAGCAAAATAGTTTTTGCTTTGATTTCCTTTTGTACAACTGCGATTTCTTCATGAATTTTAGGATCTAGAATGGTGATATTACCATTTTTGTCCCTACTAGTAGTCGTCTTGTTGTTGCCATTCTGAACAATCTTCCACAAGTCTAGATCAGTGTTGGTGATCCAGCACTCCATTTTCATGGCCCAGTTGTCACACTATTCCTTCTTTAGGAGTGGGAATTTCCCATTTGTGTTGGAGAATGTAGAAACGATTTGATGTGTTTGCTATGTTGTATTGGTGCTTGGTTGTCATGTGTTAGTGGAACTAGAAGCAGACATGATTCAGTTAGTTAAAAAAAATTGGAAAGAAAATGGTTCTTCTTGTACAGAGACTCTCCCAGGATCTGATACCACTTGTTGGGTCCTTTAGCTATAGATCTTTCAGCCTGTTAAGGATGGTGAACGCCTTCTGTAATCACAAGTCTATTCATAGAGAGACTCTAATGAAAACAAAGTATTTATGCGGAATATAAACACTAAGAACAAGAAGAAACACAATAACTAGATAAATAACTTGATCCTTTCTAAGGATTTCTACTATATTGATATGAAAATAAACTAGTGAAGGTTTGTCTAACCCTTTTGCCAATGGGTTCCTTTTATACTACAAGGAAACCCTAACTACAGTAAACATAAAACGTGTAACAGTTGATATGCATATCCATTCCTAAGATATGTCATGCATATCCTAATAAACTACTACAAATACTACCGATTGACTTTACTATCAGACCAGGAGCACGTGTTGCTCCTACTACTACTAGGTCCTAACAAAAGCAAACATATAGGTATCTAAAATGTATCACTTATTCAAACAATGAAAAGAAAACTAAGAGGAAAGAGATTCCTCCTAATGCAGTCCTAGTAGCCTCTGGACTCTAGCCACTTCTAACATCATCATTCATAACTACCTCACCTGAAAATGACACTAAAATCTATCAACATAAAGTTGGTGAGAACATAGGTTTAAGTTATCTAAAATATCATGAGAACTTTGACATCCGCTGTAAATAAATTGAAGAAAAATAAGTTCAAGTAATGGACTATAAAGTGATATTCATATTACACACAACTACAAACATAACATACCACAACAATTAAGTACTCAAAATAAGAACAAAATGCACCTCCACCTATCCGGATCTTTCCCATACCCAGTATGGAAGTTGAACCCATATCCCTATCGAGATATCTTGCCTTCGAGAAGACGATGTACATGTACTCAGAACATATGTACTCAGAACGCATGCCAAAACGCATAATAGAACATATAACATATCACATAAGTAGGCATATCACATAATAGCACATTAAGTCCAAACATTTGAAAACATATTATCAAAATATTTTGTAAAAAGATAGTACTAAGACATTTAAAAATAGTACAAGTGTCATCTCCATCCCATACTAGAAAAATATATAAAAATTAAGTAAAAAAATGGGAATATGAACTCACCTGATTGAGCTTCTCCAAATATCCCGCGCACTAGGAAAAAACTAAACAAATAAATGTACACTTATCAAACATGAACCAAATACTATAATTGCTCATCAATCTATGATGGACATCTAAGCTTCTCCCATATATATACCCCATTCATATGCTCTAATCATCCAAATATCCCTCTATAACAAGTCTTAAACTTAGTCAAGTTCGATACCAATCCCGTTTACTTTTAACCCAAAACAGTCCTGATAATTTGTTGTTCCCAAACTATTAGTCAAACGCCTCCCTAACCATACCCATGCTTTATGTAAATAAAATCCTATTCCCTTACATGTGTTAGCTAACTCCTCCCATTTACCCCCAACATTAAAGCTACTGTGAAGGCCCCGGTATACATGTATATAATTTTATCTATCCAGATTTTACTGATTTTGAACATACAAAACGTTTGTTATGATCAGAGGGTCTTCCACTATTCTAATTGATTAGACCTTTTCCAGATATCTTATATAACATATAAAATAACTCTCATGTTCGTTTAAAGGTATAATTGTACTCATAAGTACCCCTAATCATCTTAAAACATTAATTTATACCCGACTGATTTCAAAATTTTTTTGACCTCTGACTGTTGTAACCTGTTTTTGACCTACTTCCCTACCTTCAGTTTAGTCATCGTTTCTTTCATTCAAAATCGAACACAAATACCTTTTTAGGGATACTTGGTTCAATTAATGAATGTTCCTAGAAATCTAGATATGATCAAAAGATTAGACCTAAAATTATGCCCAGTTTTTAATTCCGATTTAATTAAACTAACCTAATTAGTTACCCATAACCTAATTAGTTACAAGCCCTAATTTATCTAATCATTAGGTTATCATTAAATTACAGATATTAATTTTGCCCTAACCCTGAATCCATCATAATTTGATGTACACATGATTAAAAACAAATTAAATGAAAAGGGTTTACATGTTTTACCTTAGATTTGAGAAAACCTAAATTTTTTATGTAGAACCCTAAAATCCCTTTATGTGCCGCGACTATAATGTTTCCAGGAGAGTGAATTATGTTTTTTTATTAAAAAGACTTTATATATTGTGTGTATATCCTAGTCCAATTCAAGCACAACTTCCTTTTTTTCCTTTTCCCTTTTCTTTTGCGTCGACCTACAACTGCCTATATATATATATATATATATATATATATATATATATATATATATATATATATATATATATATATATATATATATATATATATATATATATATATATATATATATATATATATTTGTTTGTTTTTTTCTTTTTATTATGTATTAATGTGTTATTAATATTTCCTTAAATTTCTTTAATTTATTTCAGCCCCTAAGTCCTCCCAACCCAAAACCGTAAAATTAGCCGATTTTACCCGTATACCGTAACAGACATGCAATATACACTTTTATAAAAACTCTTGGAATTTGAAATAAACTATATATTTAAGTCCTAAATGACTAAAACCCATCCCAAAAATATTCCCGTGACTAATTACCTTATCCGAGACCTCAAAGTGCTAAACCCTAAATCGTAAAAATACGATCTACTATAATACATATACATACACATAAAATATTAAAGTAACGCCATATAATATCATAGCTACACCCAAGTGAACTAATGAGCACAAACTAACCCCATCTAAGCACCATATAATGTACTATGCACCACATGTATGATGTCTAACATCCAATCAAAGGCTCAAATATTAACATATT
Organism: Glebionis coronaria; assembly: GCA_025667525.1. Lineage (NCBI taxonomy): Eukaryota > Viridiplantae > Streptophyta > Magnoliopsida > Asterales > Asteraceae > Glebionis > Glebionis coronaria. The sequence goes on from JANFOE010001989.1 coordinate 128,790, forward strand.
GTACATAAACACACACTAAGAACAAAACTAAAGTCAAACGGTCGTAAGTGACAAACTCCCCAATCTAGGGTTGTCATACCAGTTGTAGGTGGTGGTTTCTGATCAGCATGTCCCGAAGTACCAACAATCTCACCCTTCCTGTAGTCTTTCATATGATGCCCTGTTTGTCCACATTTGAAACAGGCGTTAGTAGCACGACGGAATGGTCCCGGGTGCCTATACCCGCAAGTGGTGCAGATAGGGTGAGTATACCCTCCAGTGGGTTCTCTAGCCTGTTGAGAGCTTGATTTACAAGATATGCGTGAGACATGATTACTGGAACATAAACACGGCTACACAGAAGGTTTAGGTTATAATACCCGATGAAGCTGAACGATTGGGCTGCTGACCTCTATAGTCATTGTCCTGCCCGTTATCTCTGTTGTCACGCTGAAGGTTAGCATATACGTTACACGACAGTTTAATATTGCGAAGTTTAAAGAAGCACATGTGGCTTCCAGAATAGTTGGAGTTACCACAGTAGTTGTCACTACCGATATACTCTCCTGTCTGATATGTTACAGTCATAGTAATGATCATGATTTTTGTAGCCATGCTGCTGAGTAGCCGACTATGATCGGTCTACTCCTTTATGTCTGAAGATAAAATTGGATAGTGCATGTTATATAATGAAAAGTAAGGACAGGAGTTGAAATGCTTATGTTTGATGAGTGAAGTATACCTCTTCTCAAGTCGCTCCAAGTTCTCGAACTCATCTCTTTCGTAGAGCATCTCCAAGTTACGTGTCGCGTCTGCCACTTGTGACACATTTGTGTATGTGGCACTAAATAGCCGATCATTAGTAGTGGAGTCAAGAGCCCAACGAAAGTGCTTCGCCTGTTCTTCAGCCGTACATGTAGTCGCTCCTAGAAATCCAGCTAACCTGAGGTAGCGCTGCATAAATTTTATACTATTCTCTCCCATCCTTTGACGGATAGAGTGAAACTCTCTCTTCATCCTCGTCTGCTAAGAATGAGGAAAGAACTAATCATAGAATAGTGCCTTGAACTGTGTCCATGTCAATGTTAGCACCCAATCATCGCTTGCATTTGTCATCTTATATGCTCTCCACCAAGCTAGGGCGTTGCCCTCAAACTTGTAAACAACCAATCTGACTTTGAAGGCTTCCCCGCAGTCCATAGCCTCAAAGATTTTCTCTATATAAGAAATCCAATTTTCTGCATCTGCAGGAATCATACACAAAAGACCGTGGTTTCTTCTTGTTGAACCTTTCTAGCCAGGTAGCTAGAGTAACGGGTGGGGGATTTGGAGGATTATTCTGATTTTGTGGTCCATTTTGGAATTCAGCCCAAATTTCATCTTGGTTATGTGGGAGCATGGCTTGTAGAGCTGCTTGAACAGCTGCAGCAATATCCTTATTGTTGCATCTCTGAGCAATCTGAAAGTTTTATGAGTAAAAATAGATTAACCAGATAGAAGCATGGAAATAAGTAACCTGGAATATGCATGAAATAGTTCATGAAGGCATAGCCGACGAAATTGGTATGAGCAGAGGTGAACGCCTATGGGTCGGTTCACAAAACAACATTCGACTGAAAACATGAAATTTGACATGAGTAAGGGTGAACGCCTATGGGTCGGTTCACAACACAAAATTCATAGAAAAGCACATGCGACTAAATATGGTCAGTCATGTACCAACCTTTTACTTAGTCAAAAATTTAAGAAAACTAACTGATATAATGCATGAGAAACATGGAAGATAACAAACGCCAAAATTTAGGGAGTTCCTGGTGACTACCCACTAGTCACAGATCAAGTTTTAGAGCCTACAGTTCGAAACCTTGGGCTCTGATACCATAATTGTAACACCCCCACTTGGATAAGTAGACCACTACGTGTATTTATGGCGTGTCATAAAAGCATGCAAGGTAAATGTCTTAAAAACAATAACTAACCATAAAGGAAATACCAGAATCAAACATCGGTAGTCAAAACATAAGCTCAACATGTAAAAGTAATTACTGAAAGGAAGGACTAAACAATGTCCAAACAAACAACGTAATGTATGAAGTGCATAAAGTAAGAAGTCTGGATAGCTTTCATCCGAATGCACATACTCTCAGAATCCTAAGAGCGTCCTTATGTACATGCCGTTTAGAACACAAAAAGGAACTACGGCTGAGCATAACGCCCAGTGAACGGATATAAAAGCATGATAAGAAGTACTGAAATAAAACATATAACAAATACTGAAACTGAAAGACTGATAAGTAAAATGCAGCGGAAAACTGTGCATGTCCTGGAAAACCTGGAACAAGTTTATAAACTGGTTTATATTCCTAAAACTTATTTTTATATCTGAAACTGTATTTTAATTTGCCAATAGCCCATATAGGTCATGAAGGTATCAACTGGCATTAATACATAGAGGGGAGACCTCATCATGCATTAGAGGGGTGACCTATAATTATACTAGTCTGGGTAAGAGGGATCAACTCCTTGTGAAGGATGTAGAGCACACACCACATTCACCTGATAATGTAAGCTATAAACTAAGATGCACCCATAGCCCCACATGATAATACTGATAATGCCCAAACCGAAACTGAAGGGACACCACGAGAAATCACTCCCTCGGAGAGGAGTCATAACACCGGTGCCTCAAGTGTTATGGTTACGGTACCTCCTTAACTAGATGACATGGTCATGCATGTATATAGCTTAGGCATTTAAAAAAAACATAAGTATTACTGAAAATCTAAATAATATAAAAGTACCGGGGAAAACAGATAGCTTCAAACGGGAGATCCTAATCATACATACGAAGGAAATGTCCATACTTAAGGACGAAATATTCGTACCTCGTGTCCAGTAATGAAGTGAGAATGAAAGCTAAAGGATCTGTTAATGCAATAATGACTAAAAACGTTACTTGCATTTTTCGATCTCGCTTAGTTTTGATTACGACAATATGTAAAAACAAGCATTTACGAAAACAACGAAAAACGAATTATTGAGTTCAAGTATTTTTTCATTTTACCCATTTTCACTTAAGGTATGGATAAACAAGTACTAACCTTAATCAAGTGATCAAGTGATTTAATCTTTTCTTAAAACTCACTTTTTATTAAATGTGACAAGTTTTTATTAAACTTTATTTTTAAGAAAATGTTTTATTAAATTAATTATTTGAAATTTAAAAATGGCATATTCTTATTCTGTTAAGAATATCCTTTCAGGATATTTTTATACCCAGATAAGACCTCCACCACTAAAGGACAAAAAGGAGCGGAGTCTAGTCTGGCGATACCTTAGCACCTAGGCGGTACCTTATCGATAAGGTACCGCGGGCTGTGATAAGGTACCGCGGGCAGATATAGCCGTTGGCTCCTTTATCCTTTAAATAGTGGACCATTCTCAGCTTTTCACCTCACCTCTTTTGCACATTTATTTCCAGATTCAAACCCCTTCTTTAATCACTCAAATCTTTGATCATTTGTTTGATTATTACTTGTTTAAGAAGTGAATCTTGTTCTTCCATCCCTTCCTCTCCAAGTGCAAAGAGAAGAACACTATCCTAGTGAAGTGTTGAGTCCACCACCAAAGATCCATTGAAGATCAAATTTTATATACTTGTAGTTGTGTCATAGTTGTGAAGATCCAAGTAGTTGTGTCTATTTGGAAGTTGTGCATGTACTAAGTATAGTTGTGTAGATTGGTCCTAGCTACAATTAGGGCTCGACTTTTAGCTTAGAGTCGGAAATTGGTTAAGCGACGTGTACGATTTTCTCCACCATAAGGAGCTTGTTGTGTAGTGAACTCTCGAGTAAGGAGTACTCGAGGAGTGGAGTAGGAACGAGGAGTGAGCTTCGTTGCCGAACCACTATAAATCCTTGGTGTTTGGTTTGATCTTTCTTTACCCTTAACTCTTTACATTCTTTATTCTTTTTGCATATACATGTGTTAGTATTAGATTAGCTACACTATCATTCTTTATTATTTGTGGATATATTTTTGTTAGTATTAGTTTAGCTACACTATCATTGTTCATATTGTGCATAAGAAGATTTCACATATTTCCTCAAGCCTAAGTTTTTGAAAAAGGATTTTTGGAAACCATATTTTAACAAGTAAATATAAGAAACTATTCAACCCCCCCCCTTCTAGTTTCTACAATTGGTATCAGAGCGGGTTGCTCAAGAATTTTTGAAGTATATTGTATTTTAAAACTTGAATCGATCTATGGATTCCAACAAGTACCTAGAAGGGCAATCTATGCAAAGACCACCACTTTTTGAAACCGATAGTTTTATTTATTGGAAAAATAGATTTGAAACTTATGTGAAATCAAAAGATTTAGATCTTTGGCATGTTATTACCAATGGTGATTTTTTACCCTTTCAATTTAATGAAGTTTCTAAAACAAAAGAATTAGTCACTTTTGACAAAGCTAATGATGATACTAAAAAGAAACTTTCAAAAAATAATAAGGCTAAAATGGTGATTTATAATGCTTTGCCTAAGAAAGAGTATGAAAGAATTTTTATGTGTGAAACCGCTAAAGATATTTGGAACACTCTTTTAGTAACCCACCAAGGTAATAGTCAAGTCAAAGAAAGTAAAATCGATCTTCTTGTCCAACAATATGAACAATTTGTCATCTTAGAAGATGAAACTATTGATAATGCATTTGCTAGATTTAACACCATTATTACTAGTCTAAAAGCACTTGATGAAGGTTTTTCTAGCAAGAACAACGTTAGGAAGTTTCTAAGGGCCTTACATCCAAAGTGGAGAGCAGAAGTCACGGCTATTGAAGAGTCAAAAGATCTCTCAACTTTATCACTCGATGAACTCATAGGAAACTTGAAGGTTCATGAGATGATAATTTTGAAGGACTCGAAATTAGTAAAAACCAAGAGTGAAAGGAAATCTCTTGCACTTAAAGCCAAGAAGGCACAAAGTGACCATGATAGTTCCTCGGAAAGTGATGACGAGGAGTATGCATTGGCGGTGAGAGATTTCAAGAAGTTCTTCAAGAGACGAGTCAACAAGTTAGGCAACCAAACTATGACAAGAAACCATTGTCAAAGAATCGGTTTGTCAAGAACGAAAAAGGTGATAGGAATTTCTTTAGATGTGGTGATCCAAATCACTTCATTGGTGATTGTCCAAAGCCCGCTCGTGATAAGAACCACACGGCATTCGTTAGTGGCGCTTGGAGCGATAGCGGTGAAGATGATGATGACAATCCCAAAGAGGAGAAATTTCTTATGGCTCACACTTCTAAAGAGGTACATTCCGAAACCGAATATTATAGCAATGATAGTTCCACTTTAGATGATATTGAATTTGAAGGCAAATATGATAGATTACACAAACTTAGTCTTAAATTCATAGAAAAGAATAAAACCTTAAAATCAACCAAAACTAAGCTTGAAAATGAGATAAATGAACTTAGGGAGAAATTGGCTAAACTTGAGAAAAACAAAGAGGTTGATTTAGGTTGCTTAAGTTGTAAGAAACTTAGATTAGAGAATGATGATCTCAAGAGCACCTCCATTAAATTGGAAAAGTTCATGAAAGGTACTAGTGCTCTTGATGATATGTTAAACAAACAAGTTCATTCTAAGGAAAAACTTGGTCTAGGTTTTAACTCAAATGAAGCCTCAACTAGTGAACCAAAACAAGTCAGGTTTTCACAAAAAACACCCTCTGGACGCGGTTCCACATTGTATGGCGCGGTTCCTTATCACTATGGAACCGCGGCCATAGATAAGGTACCGCAGCCAGAAGTTGAGTTTTGTGAAAATTCTGAACTTTTTGAAAAATCTAAGTTAAATGAAAAACCAAAGCATCTTACTGTTAATAAGGTTCAATTACCCATACTTGACGACAATGCTATTGGTAAGTTCTATAGGCCGTTAAGTAAACCTCTCATGGGAAATAGAAGTTTATCTAGACTATCTTCTACTCCACCTAGAGTACGGAATGAGTCTAAGCCTAGAAGTAGAACGACAACGCCTACAAGAGATAATCAAAACAACTCACGACCTAGAAGTAAAACTCCAACACCTAGAAGGAATACCAATAACTCTAAACCTATATCAAACACACCTAAGAGAAGTAATGAACAACAAAATGGTTACATGAATTACTACCCTCCTCCATTTTGTTCTCCATGGGGAATCCCCTCCTCATTCATGCATCCCAACCAAATGCAAGGGATGTTTGGAACTAACAATTTTGGACCCATGAGATATTGGGGACCAAATGTTTGATCTTGTGTGTTGTTACCTAGATATGCTTGGGAATTGATTTGGAGCCCGATGAGTGGATTAAGGATAGTGGATGTTCTAAACACATGACGGGTAATCGAAGTTTTTTCTCTCACTACAAAGCATATGATGGAGGTAACGTCACATTCTCTAGTAGTCTACGTGGTAATATCATTGGCAAAGGTATAGTTTCTCTTGACTCCATGACCATTGAAAATTTTGAGCACGTAGATAACTTAGTTTTTAACCTTTTAAGTATAGGTAAAATTTGTGATAATAAGTGTAAGGTCATCTTTTCGGAACATGACAGTGAAATCGTAAAAGATGGAAAAGTCATTGGAAAAGGTGTTAGAAAGCATGGGCTTTATGTCATGAAGGTTAATAAGAAGTCAAAAGACAAGATATGTCTTGCGACTAAAGATGATAGTTCTACTATTTGGCACAGGAGATTAGGTCACGCTAATATGCGTTTAATTTAATCTTTAGTCTCTAAGGAGTTGGTAAGACACCTCCCCAAGATTAAGTTTGATAGTCACTTTTGTGATGCTTGCAAAGTTGGAAAGCAAGTTCACTCAAGTCACAAAGCCAAGAATTTGGTTTCGACCTCTCGGTGCTTAGAGCTCCTACATATGGATCTCTTTGGACCTTCCGCCATACGGAGTTATGGAGGTAACCTTTATACCCTAGTTATAGTTGATGACTATTCTAGATTCACTTGGACTAGATTTTTGGCATCTAAGAATGAAGCTTTCGATCACTTCGAAATCTTAAGTCGAAGAATTCAAAATCAACTAAGATGTTCAATTGTTTCTATTAGGACGGATCATGGTAGGGAATTTGATAATGAAGTGCAATTTGGTGCCTTTTGTGAAGCTCATGGTATTACCTATAACTTCTCGGCTCCTCGCACTCCACAATCAAATGGGGTAGTTGAAAGGAAGAATAGGACTCTCCAAGAGATGAGTAGGACGATGTTAAACGAGCAATCTTTGCCTCAAAAGTTTTGGTGCAATGCCGTGGATACATCGACTTATATTCTCAACCGAATTCTTATTCGACCTTTCCTAGGAAAGACCCCCTATGAGATTATTAAAGGTAAGAAACCCTCATTAGAATACTTTAGGGTGTTTGGAAGCAAGTGCTTTATCCTCAACACCAAAGACTACCTTACCAAGTTTGACCCAAAGACTTACGAAGGTATCCTTTTAGGTTATTCCCAAACTAGTAAGGCCTACATAGTCTTAAATAGAACCTCAGGGGTTATTGAAGAATCACTCAACGTAACCTTTGATGAAACCCCTCCTTCACCCAAGACACCACCATTGGTTGATGATGACTTGGATGAATTAGAAGTAGTTAAAGCCAAAGTGGTTAGAAAAATAAGAGTTGAAGACCTTAGTGTTGAAAAGGAAGTAAACATTAAGGAGTCTAGGGATCATACTCTCAATAATGTCATTGGTGACTTAAATCAAAGGACCCTAAGATCTCAAGTCCAAAACAAAAGCAACTTCTTTTGTTTTGTCTCCTTGATTGAACCAAAGAATGTTAAAGAAGCTTTGATGGATGAGAGTTGGGTCATTGCGATGCAAGAAGAATTGAATCAATTCGTTGCCAATGATGTTTGGGAACTTGTTCCTCCACCTAGAAGTTCTACCATTATAGGAACCAAATGGGTATTTAGGAATAAGCTAGATGAGAATGGTGTTGTGTCTCGTAACAAGGCTAGACTTGTAGCTCAAGGCTATAATCAACAAGAAGGGATTGATTATGACGAGACATATGCACCGGTAGCTAGATTAGAATCAATTAGAATCCTTTTAGCCTACGCTTGTGCCTTAGATATTAAGCTTCAACAAATGGATGTAAAGAGTGCATTTCTTAACGGTTTGATCAATGAGGAGGTATATGTGGCTCAACCTCCCGGCTTCATTGATTTTGAGAAACCGGACCATGTTTACAAGCTTAAGAAAGCACTTTATGGACTCAAACAAGCACCCAATTCTTGGTATGATAGACTTAAAGCGTTTCTTGTTAAACATGAGTATACTATGGGAATGGTAGACAATACACTCTTTACAAAGAAGAAAGGTTCTCACCTCATAATCGTACAAATATATGTTGATGACATTATATTTGGCTCAACTTGTCAAGAATTGTGTGATGACTTTGCCAAAATCATGCATGATGAGTTTGAAATGAGTATGATGGGAGAACTTAACTTCTTTTTAGGACTCCAAGTTAAACAAATGGACGATGGTATTTTCTTTAGTCAATCTAAGTACGCTAAAGAAATGCTAAAGAAATTTGGATTAGAAGAATCTAGACCAATGAAGACCCCTATGGCCTCGGATACTAAACTCACTGTAGATGATGATTGTGAGTCGGTAGATGATGACGTATAGTCCCCAGCCGGGTCATGAACCCGGCCCATGGGTACTACCCGTATCCGGCCCATCACAGATGGGTGGAATAATGTCATTCAGGCTTATGGGCTTGGATGAACAGTAACCGCGCACATGTGTGCGGCCCACGGCCCGGTGCACATGTGTGCGACCGACATAGGGTTAGACAGAATAATATTCTGTCTAGGAATATCTTTATCCCAATAAGAGAGGATATTCACTACCAAGATTAGAAGATAACAATCATTCTAAATTCTGGTGATTATCTCTTCCTTGGGGCTGAAGCATCAGTGGAAGCCCACTAGGGTTTCACTGCCTATAAAAGGAACCCCCAAGGGTTCCACAAAGGTATTACGACTTGTACTCTAAAATCACATAAACCTTAAACCGATTACTTACTCTCACGCTGGAGTCTAATCGTGGGAGACATTCCCACGGTAAGCCTAACGCGTGTTGTTTAGTGTGCAGGATCCCAACCAAACGATTCACTTGGTGCAGGAGCCGGAGCCCAGCCAACCCGAATTAAGCCTAATTCGGGTCTAGCAAGGATCAACCAACTTTTGCATCAACAAGTTGGCGCCATCCGTGGGACCCATAACACTAAGCTAGAACAAAACCTCATCTCGAATTTCCAATGACGAAGGGTCATCCGCAAGCTAACCCCAGGAACGTGAATCCCGGGAACCGGAAGTCCCAAGGGGAAGGGATTCTCATCCCCAACCAATCACCTAGCCGCCTCGCAGGCGGGCCAGGTAACCGTAGCGGTTTTCAGCCCGTGGGGGTGACGAGCACGATCTCGATGACACCCCCGCCTACTTCAACCCTGGACAACCCTGATCCGGGGAGTGCGCCAAACCCTCCTAACAAAGAACCGCGAAGACCCTCGATAGAGGAAGAAGTGGAAGTCCTACCACTCAGTGAGGAGGATCTTGCTCGAGTTCTCACGCAGAACTTCGAAAGGATCGTCCCAGGGATCGCATCAAGATTGAATCTGGGGAGGAACCTCCCAAAATCAGAGGAAAAGGAGAGCTCGGCCTCAGGAGCAGGGTACCTTTGAGGAAACCCCTCAACCCCGGAATGTGTTTGAGCGCATAGGAGACCGCCTTATACAAGAATTAACGCAGTTTCGAGAAGGAGAAAGGTCGGATGGCTCACCCGAGTGACTAGATCGAGAGCTGGCCAGAACCACACGTCGCCCGAGTGTGTGGGACAGGATGAATACTGGGAAAAAGGCTCCTGGTTCATCCCAAAAAAGTGGTCCTTATGCAAAGGATGGAGCACCACCACCGTCCCCGGACCCCTCCGGGGAGGACTCAGATGACCATCCGCCTAAGCGTCGCCGACCTAGGCGCACCCCTCCACCACCACCAAACAATGATGGGTATTATGGTGGTCCTTACTATCGAGATGCGGAAGCGAAGGATCTTTCGCGTCCATGGTGTGAACCATGGGATGACCCTAGGCTTACCCGGCCATGGGCGGATCCCAGGGAAGACCCGTTCACCCTCCGCATAAGGAACTATTCTGAGGACACCAAGCGCCGCATGCCGGCGTGTATCAAGACTTATGATGGGTCCGGTGATCCGGTGGATCACCTTAAAATATTTGATACACAGGCTAAAATTGAGCGATGGCCCATGCCTATATGGTGCCAAATGTTCAATTCAACCTTGATCGGAAATGCCCGCGACTGGTTTGAGGCACTCCCTCCACGGAGCATTGATAGTTTCACGGAACTACGCACTGCCTTTGAGAACAATTATACTCAAAGGAAGAAGTATAATAGGGATCCGGTCTCATTGGCAACTGTCAAGCAACGGCCGGGGGAGTCCACAGAAGCCTTCACTGAACGCTTCAATGATGAGTGCACGCGCACGAGAACCATGCCGGAGCTCCTGAAGATCTCTGACTACATGCACGCCATAACAGACAGAGAATTGATCAGGCGCCTCAATGACAAGCGTCCAGAGAGATATGATGACCTCATGGAAAGGGTCAGGAATTTCATAGAAGGAGAAACAGCTGTTGTCGTGGCCTACCCATCACGAGGAAATGGGTACCGATCAAATGATCAGTCCCGGAGGCAGTCAGGCGGTCAAGGTAATCAGAACAATAACAAGAGCTCAAACTATAAGAGCCAAAGCAAAGGAGGGCGGTCGGACGATAAGTTCACCCCCCTAAAGATGTCCTACCGGGAGATCTTGCTGACTGAAGGGGCGAACTTTCCGAGGCCTCCCCCAATGACCACTCCCCCGGAACGTCGGCAAGGAAATCGCTTCTGCGAGTTCCATAATGACAAAGGCCACGCCACGGAGGAGTGTATCCAGCTCAAGAAGCATATCGAGTCGCTGATCAAATCAGGCAAACTCAAGCACCTGGTTAAGGATTGGAAGGATGGAAAAGACAACAACAAGAAGTATGATAAGAAGGATCCCCAAAAGGACAAACCTTCTACCATATACATGATCCAATCCAGACAGCACCGCACGAGGCAGAAAGTTAGCCAAAAATTCTCACGCGGCAGGGAAATCTCATTCCCTCCCATCACAGCAAGCGATGTGATTGATGCGCCTCTCACTATTGAGATAAGCATTAGAACACACAACGTTCGTCGCATGTATGTAGATGGAGGATCGTCAGCAGAGGTATTGTATGAACACTGTTTTGTGCAGTTATGCCCAGAATTAAGAAGCCAATTAGTTCCGGCCACGTCGCCGCTTACTGGCTTTAGTGGAGACACTATCTGGCCGATAGGACAATTGCGTTTTCTTGTAACCATTGGGAATGAGGAACATTACACTACGGCGTGGATGAACTTCATGGTGATACGCTCACACTCTCCGTATAATGGGATCATTGGCAGAGCAGGCATTTTGGCTATCCGGGCAGTACCCTCTACGGCACACAGAATGATCAAATTCCCCGTTGAGGGGGGAATCGTTACTATTTACAACACAATCGTACCAACATCCGAGTGTCACACCGTGACAACACCGGCTCCACCGGTCCCACCCAAAGATGGATCACCCCCTCCCAACTGGAAGGTAGCAATTCACCCTGACTATCTGGAACAGGAGGTATCCATAGGAGGGGCGCTCTCAGATGGCGGCAAAAGGGCCATGTGCTCTCTCTTGAGTGCAAACATAGATATATTCGCATGGGAGCCAAAGCATATGACAGGCGTGCCACGTGCGATAGCAGAGCATAAGCTCCAGATCCGCCAAGGGTACCAACCCGTTAAGCAAAAGAAGCGCGGCCAGGCGCCCGAGCGCAGCCAAGTGATATTGGAGGAAGTACGGAAACTAGTGGATGCAGGCATCATGCGCGAGGTATACTACCACGAGTGGTTGTCCAATCCAGTCATGGTCAAGAAACATGACGGCAGTTGGCGCATGTGCGTAGATTTCACGGATTTAAACAAGGCCTGCCCACAAGACTGTTACCCGTTACCGGAAATCGACTGGAAGGTGGAGTCCTTGTGTGGATATCCTTTCAAATGCTTCTTGGACGCATATAAAGGGTATCACCAAATCCAGATGGCGGAGGAGGATGAAGAAAAAACGGCGTTCCATACGAGCCAGGGCGTATATTACTATACGAAAATGCCATTTGGACTGAAGAACGCCGGCGCTACATATCAGCGGTTGGTGGACAAAGCTTTTGAATCACAAATAGGACGCAACCTGGAAGTCTATGTTGATGACTTGGTGATAAAAAGTCACACGGAGGAGGCACTTTTCCGGGATGTCCAAGAGATATTCGACACGCTGAGAAGGATTAACATGAAGTTAAATCCAAAGAAATGTACGTTTGGAGCAACCGAGGGAATTTTCCTTGGATATTTGATTGATCCAAATGGCATCAAACCTTGCCCAGAGAAGACGGACGCAGTGATACAACTGCCGTCCCCTCAGACACGGAAGGAGGTGCAGTCCCTGAATGGGAAGTTAGCCGGGCTGAATAGATTCCTATCTAAATCCGCGGAGAAGTCATTACCCCTATTTAAGACACTCAAGAAGTGTATTAGAAAGGGAGACTTCCGCTGGATGAAGGAAGCCGAGGAAGCTTTCGGCCAACTCAAGCAGCATCTTGCATCTCTCCCTATGCTAGTAGCTCCCCGGCCAAAGGAGGAACTCATTATGTATCTCTCAGCTACTCATGGCGCAATAAGCGCGGTACTTATGACGGATAGAGATACAGTACAAACTCCGGTCTACTTTATAAGTAGAACACTACAAGGGCCGGAGTTGAATTATTCCTCCATGGAAAAATTGGTGTTAGCACTAGTGTTTGCTACAAAGCGGTTGCGCCGGTACTTTCAGGTGCACCCAATTTTGGTCATTACGGATCAGCCAATCAAGCAGGTTATTTCTAGACCGGACGTGGCAGGGAGGCTACAGAAATGGAGCATCCTATTGGGGGGTCATAATATATCTTACAGACCAAGGACGGCTGTTAAAGGCCAGATCTTGGCAGATTTCCTGATCGAGAAGCCGGATGAGGAAGGACCAATCATTAAGCAAGACGAGATCCCAACGGAACCTTGGGTGTTATTCACGGATGGATCCTCGTGTACGGACGGGTCCGGAGCAGGTCTCATCCTCACAAACCCAGAAGGAATGGAATTCACGTACGCCCTCCGTTTTGAGTTCACGGCCACTAATAACGAAGCGGAATATGAAGCATTAATTGCGGGTTTAAAAATCGCCGCTAGAATGGGAGTCCACAACCTTGAGGCCTACATGGACTCACGGCTTGTCGCGAACCATATTCTAGGTGGGTATGTGGCTAAGGAGGACAACATGGTCAGGTACTTGGAAAAAGTCAAGTCGCTAATCGCGACTTTCAGTATGTTTTCCATCAAGAAGGTGCCAAGGGGCGAGAACAAGAAAGCGGACGCTCTTAGCAAGATCGCATCCACAAGCTTCGCTCACTTGTCTAAACAAGTTTTGGTGGAAATACTCAAGGAGAAATCTATAACGGAAGGGGAGGTTGCCGCTATAGTTGAAGAGGAGAGACCTACATGGATGACCCCAATCATCAACTATTTGACTAATGAGACCCCTTCCAGACGAGGAAAAAGCAGCAAGGCGCATTAAAAGGAAGTCGCAGCATTTTGAACTTCGAGAAGGCATCCTTTACAAGCGCTCTTTCTTGTAGCCGTGGCTGCGGTGTGTTGGACCACGTCAGGCAGCTTACGTAATCAGTGACATACACGAAGGGTTGTGCGGCATGCATGCAGGCCCACGATCCGTGGTGGCTAGAGCCTTACGAACAGGATATTATTGGCCTACCATGCACAGAGACGCGCGCGACATGATTCGCAAGTGCAATGATTGCCAAGTGCATAGGCCAGTACCGCGGCACCCGCAGCAGGAGCTTACACCTATCACGTCCCCATGGCCATTTTATAAGTGGGGAATTGACATTGCAGGACCATTTCCCGTAGCTGCGGGGGGGGGGGGGGGGGGGGGGGTTAAATTCTTGATTGTTGCAATGGACTACTTCACACGATGGATAGAAGCCAAGGCAGTCAAGTCTATCACAGGCAAGCAGGTCAAGAAGTTTGTGTGGGAACACATTGTGTGCCGTTTTGGTCTACCAGGAGAAATCATCTCAGACAACGGCAAGCAGTTCACGGACAACCCATTCAAAGATTGTTGTGCATCATTGAACATCAAACGGCGCTTCGCATCTGTTAAGCATCCACAAACAAACGGCCTTGTCGAACGAGCAAATAGAAGCTTGGGGAATGGCATCAAGGCGCGTCTGGATGAACGAAGTGGCAAATGGGTCGATGAGTTATCACATGTGCTATGGGCGCATAGAACTATGATCAAAACAGCCAACGGGGATACTCCATTTGCATTGGCCTACAGAACTGAAGTTGTTATTCCAGCAGAAATAGGAATGCCTACCATCCGCACAGCGGAGGTTAATGTCGTCACGAACGATGAACAGTTGCGAATCAACCTGGATCTGCTGGAAGAAAAGAGGGAAATAGCAGCCATCAATGAGGCTACGTCCAAGGCTAAGATGAAGGCTTATTATGACGCCAAGGTCAAGGGTGTTTCTTTTCGACCGGGAGACTATGTCTATCGTGCTAACGAAGCAAGTCGAGCGGAGAACACAGGAAAGCTGGGCCATAAGTGGGAAGGACCGTATGAAGTCACTGAGGCCTTAGGACGAGGCGCATACAGGTTACGTGATATGGATGGACGCGACCTAGAGCGCACATGGAATATTTCCAATCTCAAAAGGTGCTATCTCTGAAAGCTACGGCTTCCGCATGGGTACTTCGCTATATGCGGTCTTAATAAAGAACCATGCGGTTTTATCTGTTTTGTTTTTATTATGTTTGTTTAGATTCTTTTCTTGTTTTTAGGACTTGTCATTATTGTTCAAACAAAAGTGTAAACGTTCTAATAAAATGTCGTGGTGCCTAGCTAGCTCCACGGCTTGTTTCGTGCAAATCATTTTTTAGAGTTTTTGTTAGTTGTATGAATTTTACTTATATTATAATATGTTATGTTTTATTCATATGCATTCTTCCAAAATTATGGTACATGTACTATACGCCTCCAGGCGAGGTAAGCGGATTAAGTGAACCTACTAATTCAACTTGTCGCGTAAGAGGGATGCAACCCCAGCCGCACGGATCATGTGTCCTTACTAGACACCTTACTCACAAGACGTTGGGGTAAGTTTCATATGCTGTAGCCACACGGTGCTCCGAATAGCAAAGACGCACGTCGCATGTCTAGTAAATTATAGACTTGTATGTATTTTCTTTCTTTGTGTGTAAGACATGATATATCATGCAGTATTGTGCTGCAATATTTAAACACAAGTAAGAATACACAAGTTTCCAAAATATCAAAATTGCCGTGGTTACTCACGGACTTATATACAAAACACAAATGTTGTTAGCCGTGTACATGCACGAACGAATAGGAACGATAAATATTCAAAGGGTTACAAACCAAAAGTGTCTGAAAGGGATCATAAGTAGGAGCATCCTACATAGCGGGGAGAAACTTACCCATTTCTACTTGCTCTTCGACCAGACACGATAACCATTCATCACTTTCTTTCCGCTTCTGGGCTTGAGCCGCAGTCCTCTCCAGCGCCACACTTAAGGGTTCTTCGGCAAGCACGATTCTGGTTACGTCCTCGTATATGGGGAGTGTCAGGTGGCTGGGGGATGGAATAAAGGAAGCACTGGAAGACGCGCTAAGACTGAGCTTTTCAATAATTTCAATATTTGGCGCATCTTTGGTGGCCTCCAGCTCATCCAAAAATGGATAGTGCAGATTTGCATCGCGGCCATGGAGGCAGTCATTTTGCTAGCAGCTTCAGGTTTAAAAAAGGCATGGTTGGTAACGTCCTTCCCTTTCGTGATCAACTCAGCGGCCTCAACCATTCCCTCGTGCCGTCCGTGGTCAATACCATCAGACACAAGGTTGGTGAATTGTTGCACAAAGTCCGGGGCCTCTAGCACCTTCATGACGGCCAGGCGTGCTCCATGCCCAACCATCCACCTACGGCCGGCAATTGCTGTTAGCAGTTGGGGGCATAACACATTGTCACGCTCAGCAGTGAGGGCATCAATCATCAACTCTTTTTGGGCAAATGCCTCTCTCAGTTCTTGGATGACCGCCCTCTCATCAGCAAGGTCCTTTTGTACTTTTTCCATGTTTTGGACGGCCAGGTGCGCGTCCTCTAGTTTCTGGTTAACCACGTCTACTTGGCCGGAGTACGAGTAGGCAGAAGCTTCCGCCGTGGCTACCTATAAAGAAAAAACGTGTTAGCACATTCCTTTAGTAATATGGGTGGTGAGGCACGGATATGTACCTTGGTGGTTGCAGCATCTAGTTGTGACTCAAGGTTGGATACTTGCTGGTCGTATTCACTCGCGTGGACTGACTGTTTTTTAATGGTCGCCTCGGCATTGACCAGTTGGGATTGGAGGTCAGTAATCTGAGCTTCATTATCTTCAATCATTTTCTCCCTCCGTCCAACTTTCCTCTTGAGAGAGTCAACATGCCCAAGCGCGGCTTCAAACCTAACCCTCATCGAGGTTCCCATCGCCATTTGGTGTACCAGAGTGCCATTGTACTCATCCGCCAAGTCTGCATGACTGAGCGAGTTTACCTCTTGCACCAAGCTTGGTGGTATGCAGTTGTTGAGGTACTCCCGGCACTCATCAGCGTTCCTCAGTCGTGACGCCGTGGTAATATTCCATACTGGGTTGAATGGTTGAGGGGCTCCGGACGTGGGGAAGTCTTGGGAGGCTATGGGTGAACCGTCTTCAAATACAGGGTCGGACCTTGTGGGGGGCGTAGGTTCTCTTTCCACTTCTTTCCCTTTCCCCTTATCAACTTGGGTGTCAGAAGGAGGTGCGGCACCAGTCTGGTTGTCCCTGTACAACAAGTATTGGGAGATATTTTAAGTAATGCTTACAAGGGAACTTGTTATCCTTACACATTAAGATGGGGTCTTACATGTTGTTTCCTGCTAATTCGGAGGTGGTTGGGGCAATCTGAGTGACGGGATCGACATGAGCGGCCCGGTTAGCCTCGGAACCCTGGGTAGCACTCCCGACAGATTGATACAAGGGGTGGTCTTCTCGGAGTCTCTTGGCAGGAGCATTGTGTTCGCCAATCTCGACTGAAGCAGTTCTCCTCACACGGTTGCTTCTTTTTCGTGTACGCCTGGCGACGGGCTGCATTGTTGTTTCGTCGATCTCCTCCTCGACTTCTTCTTCCTCCTCTTCTTCCAGGTTGACATGTTGTTGTACTTCATCATCATCGTCGCCCATCAGTTGGCGAATACTGGAGGTGGTTAGTTCAATATTGTCCCCCTGCTGTTCCCTATGTGGTGAGGAGGGCCCGGCTCCTCCTTCATTCACCTGGTTATCACCATCAACATTATTTCCATGATTTTCCTCGTCCGAATGAGGATCTGGCACGGCTTCAAGAGCAACCGTCACGGGGCGGGTATGCTCAAGAAGGGGTTGTTCATTCTCACGAAGAGGACGAAGACCCTCCGGCACAAGCTTCGGGTCGCCCTGGCGCAACAGTCCAAAAAAGTTCATTTCTGTCCAGCACAAAACAACATATGTTAGTTATTTATCAAGTAAGTGTATACATTTTTTTTGGCATAAGGATGTTAGCCTACCTTCGCCCTGCCTTCTCCAAAAAACGGGATACCTATTGGATGGACCAAAGTAATTGCGGCTAATTCCTAGCAAACATAGGAATGATTCGGGAAGGTTTCTGTGGAATCCAGTCCTATTCAGATCTAACTCTTGGGAGTGACGGGGTTGTATGTACTTGTGTGCGGCTTGGGGTCGTGAGGAATCCTAGTTCTAATGATGTAATCGCCCGGCCATACCACTGCGTCAATGAAAAAGTAGTGATCATACCAATTTTTCAATGAATCCATTGGTTTATTGTGCGATTGGGGACTGTTGGAGGCTCGTTTCTTGAAAGATACCCAACCGTTTACTATGTTGGGAACATAAAAGAGCCAGAATAATTCTACGGTTGGAGGGATTCTCCTAGCACGGCAAAGAATCTCGAATTGGCTAATCTTACAGGCACCTATGCAGTGGAGCTGACTAATGTGTACATCATAATATCCTAGCAGATCTACAAGAAAGTGGGTGAAAGGGAAGCGGTAATTAGCCGCATCAAAAAGGCGAGTATACAGGCCTATCTTACCCGCTGGAGCCTAAGTTATGAGGTCTCCGGCGCCAGGAAGTGAGGGGTGTAGGTTGGTAGGGATGAAATAATTTGTACAAAAATGGTTTAATTGGTCTTGGGTCATGACATTCAGCACGGATCCAATGGTAGGGCTGTTTCTATGAGCCATTACTAAAAAAGAGTGTAAGGACGTGGTGTTCTAACCTGCGTGTGAAGGGATCCGTGCGTATTTGGTTCAAGCTAAGAGGAAAGCTTTAATGGCAGAAATGGAGGTTATAAACTGTGTGTTTCACACAGCCGTGGGGGTGGCTTATTTATAGGGTTGCCTCATGGGTCACAACCTGTTGGATGTGTGACACGTGTCTGCCACTATTCTTAATCGTGTGGCTAGGGGGCAAGTGGCAAGTGAAACGTCAGGTGGGACCCACTGGTCACATCTGATTCAAACGTTTGCACTGCTCAAAGTTCTGACTGTCTGCACTTTTGTCAGTCAAACAAGTCAGATGAACAGTTGTTCATGTCGGGTTATGCGGCTCTTACGTAAGACTTGACATTTAATGTTATATTTAATTTGTCTCGGTTGCTATATGCGGCTGAGATATTGATGAGATAACTTCTTCAGCCAGGTTGTCACGTGCGGCCAATATAAATTCTTGGACAAATTTGTCATTCACTATGGTTTCCTTGGTACGTCCGGGGAGCATTTTTATAGTCTAGAGGTTCCACCTACGGTTGTAACAACTAGACTGGGGGAACATGATGACGTATAGTCCCCAGCCGGGTCATGAACCCGGCCCATGGGTACTACCCGTATCCGGCCCATCACAGATGGGTAGAATAATGTCACTCAGGCTTATGGGCTTGGATGAACAGTAACCGCGCACATGTGTGCGGCCCACGGCCCGGTGCACATGTGTGCAGCCGACATAGGGTTAGACAGAATAATATTCTGTCTAGGAATATCTTTATCCCAATAAGAGAGGATATTCACTACCAAGATTAAAAGATAACAATCATTCTAAATTCTGGTGATTATCTCTTCCCTGGGGCTGAAGCATCAGTGGAAGCCCACTAGGGTTTCACTGCCTATAAAAGGAACCCCCAAGGGTTCCACAAAGGTATTACGACTTGTACTCTAAACTTACATAAACCTTAAACCGATTACTTACTCTCACGCCGGAGTCTAATCGTGGGAGACATTCCCACGGTAAGCCTAACGCGTGTTGTTTAGTGTGCAGGATCCCAACCAAACGATTCACTTGGTGCAGGAGCCGGAGCCCAGCCAACCCGAATTAAGCCTAATTCGGGTCTAGCAAGGATCAACCAACTTTTGCATCAACAGTAGACAACACCAAATATAGAGGTATGATTGGTAGTTTGTTGTACCTAACGGCAAGTCGACCGGATATCATGTTTAGTGTTTGCCTTTGTGCTCGCTTCCAAGAGGCTCCCAAAACCTCTCACCTTGAAGCGGTTAAGCGTATCTTCCGATACATTAAAGGCACTAGACATTTAGGATTATGGTATCCTAAAGGGACCGGCGTAGAAACCATTGTCTACGCGGACTCGGATCATGCGGGAGACTATGTGGACCGGAAAAGCACTAGTGGAGTTTGTACCTTCATGGGTTGTTGTTTAACTTCTTGGTTCTCCAAGAAACAAACCGCTCTTGAGATATCCACCACGGAAGCCGAGTATGTGAGTGCCGGAAAAGCATGCCAACAAGCTCTATGGATGAAGCAAGCGCTTGTTGATTACGGGATTTCTCTTGATGATGTTCCCATCATGTGCGATAATAAAGGCGCTATAGACCTAAGCAAGAATCCCGTGCAACATTCGCGAACCAAACACATAGAAATTAGACACCATTTCCTTAGGGATAATGTTCAAAAGGGGAACATTACTATTGAAAAGGTGCCCTCCGAGGACAACTTAGCCGATATCTTCACTAAGCCACTTAAGAGGGAACCTTTCAATTACTTGCGTCTAGGTCTAGGATTAATGGAACATCTTCCTTAAATTCTTTTCTTCTTGTGTGTCTTCTTTTACCTCTTTGAGTCCTTGAGTCTTTTAAAATCCTTTTGAAAAATCTTCTTCTCTCCTTTTCAAAACTCTAAAAGTCTCTTTCGAAAATGGTTGAGAAATTCGTTTGACATTGTTAATTCAATCTAAAAACGATCTTTCATAGATTCTCGCTATTAATGTAGAGCTTACATAATTCATATGTATGATTCTCTCAAACATAGCAAGAACAAGATTGAATCATGGAGGATCATTGTGTCATGACTTAAGGTCTTGTCTTACACACCTCCTACATTGATTTTTTAATCCATGTATTTTGGTCATATCTCTATTTGGTAAGTTTGCATATGTTTTCTTTGTCTATCTTTGCTTTTAAGCACATCCCTATGATAAGTTAGACAAGAAAAATAAGATTTGCTGGAAAAAAAAATCTTTCTCCAAACACCAAACCCTGCTTCTGCAGGCGGTTCCATATGTGAACCACGGTACCTTATCGATAAGGTACCGCCACCATAGATAAGGAACCGTCTACAGTGGCCTTCCTTTTTCGGGTTTTTGTCTGAAACTCCAGATTTGCTCCAACTTTTTTGAGAATCTTTGTTTCAAACCCTTTGACCACCCCAAAAATACCCTAAGCCTTCCCTATTTAAACCATAAGCATTTTGCATTACTTCACATCCAAAATGTCTTATTATCCCAATGAAATCCTTGAATCTCCTCCATTTTCTCCAATTGCTTTCAATCCAAACCCACCCAAGAACACTCTTAATCACATTTCTCCTACCAAGAATGTTAATTGTGGAACTTCCTTTCTTCCACCACCACCCTTTAGTGTTCTTCCTCCTTCTCATGATAATGTCATGCACCATGGAACATATTGTCATTGTTGTCAATATCAACATCTTTCTATGGCACACATCTATGAGGAGTTGAGCTACATCAAGAGTCTCTTAATCAAGCCTCCTCTTCACTTTGATTATGAGATCTCCAACAAGCCACCACCACCCCCCTCTGCTATCACCTTGTCTTTCATATAAGCATTGTTTGCATATCCTCAAGACACCAAATTCAAGCAAATCTTAGAATTCTAGAATAACTAGGATTAGATTTATGCTTTTGGCTTGTTTCTTTTTTTTTTCCATACTTCTTTGTATGATGTTTCTTTAGTAACCTATCTTGGATCCTTGTCTTTGTGTTTTCTTCTCTTTTAATTTTCTTTATGTGACCTATTGCTATATATTGTTGGTTGTTTCTTTTGTTCAACTAACTCTTCTATGTAGCTTGTCACCATATCTCGATTCCCCGGTGCCCCAAGCTAGGGGGAGTAAGCACCAAGGGGGAGTCTTTGCAAAGTCCGTCTCTTCAACACCGGCTTACGCAACCTTTTTGCTTCGACAAAGGGGGAGAAATGAATAAACTCGTCTTCGAAAATCTTGTTTTTGTGTGATTGAGTTTATGTATTGTCGGAATCAAAAAGGGGGAGATTGTTAATGCAATAATGACTAAAAACGTTACTTGCATTTTTTGGTCTCTCTTAGTTTTGATTACGACAATATGTAAAAACAAGCATTTACGAAAACAACGAAAAACGAATTCTTGAGTTCAAGTATTTTTTCATTTTACCCATTTTCACTTAAGGTATGGATAAACAAGTACTAACCTTAATCAAGTGATCAAGTGATTTAATCTTTTCTTAAAACTCACTTTTTATTAAATGTGACAAGTTTTTATTAAACTTTATTTTTAAGAAAATGTTTTATTAAATTAATTATTTGAAATTTGAAAATGGCATATTCTTATTTTGTTAAGAATATCCTTTCAGGATATTTTTATACCCAGATAAGACCTCCACCACTAAAGGACAAAAAGGAGCGGAGTCTAGTCCGGCGGTACCTTAGCGCCTAGGCGGTACCTTATCGATAAGGTACCGCGGGCTGTGATAAGGTATCGCGGGCAGATATAGTTGTTGGCTCCTTTATCCTTTAAATAGTGGACCATTCTCAGCTTTTCACCTCACCTCTTTTGCACATTTATTTCAAGATTCAAACCCCTTCTTTAATCACTCAAATCATTGATCATTTGTTTGATTATTACTTGTTTAAGAAGTGAATCTTGTTCTTCCATCCCTTCCTCTCCAAGTGCAAAGAGAAGAACACTATTTTAGTGAAGTGTTGAGTCCACCACCAAAGATCCATTGAAGATCAAATTTTTTATACTTGTAGTTGTGTCATAGTTGTGAAGATCCAAGTAGTTGTGTCTATTTGGAAGTTGTGTATGTACTAAGTATAGTTGTGTAGATTGGTCCTAGCTACAATTAGGGCTCGACTTTTAGCTTAGAGTCGGAAATTGGTTAAGCGAAGTGTACGGTTTTCTCCACCATAAGGAGCTTGTTGTGTAGTGAACTCTCGAGTAAGGAGTACTCAAGGAGTGGAGTAGGAACGAGGAGTGAGCTTCGTTGCCGAACCACTATAAATCCTTGGTGTTCGGTTTGATCTTTCTTTACCCTTAACTCTTTACATTCTTTATTCTTTTTTCATATACATGTGTTAGTATTAGATTAGCTACACTATCATTCTTTATTCTTTGTGGATATATTTTTGTTAGTATTAGTTTAACTACACTATCATTGTTCATATTGTGCATAAGAAGATTTCACATATTTCCTCAAGCCTAATTTTTTGAAAAAGGATTTTTGGAAACCATATTTTAACAATTAAATATAAGAAACTATTCAACCCCCCCTTCTAGTTTCTACAGGTTCTACTCCGACTTTACGGATACTACATAAATAAGGGACGTGCATGAGTTGTCTGATTACTGTATACTTTACTGGTTCTGAGTGTTCTTAGCTTGATTACATGTTCTTATGATGTTTTACTGTTTCATGTATTATCTTGTAATTCTAACTGTTTCATGTATTTCTGATTAATGTATTTCATGTATTCTTGTATTATTATACTTTTAGTACCATAATAAGTAACTTTCTAAAAGTAGCAGTTTTTCATAAATAGTAAGTTTCTAAAAATAGGAAGTTTCCAAATTAGTAAGTTTCTAAAAATAGAAAGTTTCCATATATAGTAATAAGCTTGATTAATAAGTATAAAAATATAAGCCAAGGCTTAATGAATATATTTTTTAAGTCATGGTGAATTTAAATGTCATAATATAGTAAAGTTTATTAAAATAAAATACCTTAGTCTATACATGATAATTATTAATTAATAATATAATATATGGTTTATTAAGGATTATTAATTAATAATCAAGCATGAATAAATGTAATAATACTTTACTATAATTTTATACTTGTATAAATAAATTAAGGTTTACTTTTAATTTAATTAAACCATGGTTACCTTGTAATAAAAATAAATAGGTTAAGTGTGATGAATAATTGTATTAAATAATTATAACCTAAGTTTTCATGAATAAATATATTTAATAATTATGTCTTAAGCTTCATGAATTATTTCAAAAACAATTATAACATAAGTCCTTGGTAAGTTTAATTAATAATACATGATAAGACTGCATTTATACATAGTCTCATCGTCCAAATCGGGCTTAAAACGCTTAAAAATATTATAAAATACCCCAAAACATGCTTGTGTTTGTTCATTGTGTATTTTAGGTACGGATATCGTGAAATCAACAAAAGATCAAAGGAATCAAGCAAAAACGAACACGGGAAACGAAGCCGCACAAAGAACCGGACCCGAGCAATGAATTTTCCAAAAAGACCTTGAAGTTTTGAAGATGTACAAGTTTGGTCCCTCAAGTTTAAAGAATTTACACTTTATACCCTTGTTAAACTCATAATTACAAGATTGATACCTAAAGTTTCAAGACTCTACATATTCAACCCTTGAAGATTCAAGATTATGCATAAATAGTCCTTTACCAAGTTTCAACAAAATACAAGGATTATTTTTTCCAAAGACTCAAAGCATTTTCAAAGGAAATCTTCTCAAAAGAATTACAAAACATGGAGGGTCGAAGTTGCCAAGTTAGAAAGTTTAAACATTTAATTATTTTTTAAATGGCACAAAAAAAGATCATGGGAAACAATAATCCATATCCCAAATGGATTAAACCTGTGCTCATCATTCTTAATCCTCCCAAAACCCTAATCAACAATTCAAAGGGTTTTCTAAAATTACTTGAAGAAAATGAAGATTAACCCTACAAGGAACAAGACCCATGTGCTCGTTTTTATCCAGCTCATTCTCATGGGACCCAATTGATAGCTTCAAATCACAGGAATACCACAATGGGACAAGAATCTTGACTAAATCAAAGGCTTTGATCTATTTACTTGCTGCCCACAACAAATCAACCATCCAGATTCATATGAAGCTTCAAGAACGTTTAAATTCATGGCATCTTCAAAGGCATATTCTCAAAAGATCCAAGGGCATTTTGGGGAGTTAGAAGACAACTAGGGTTCATGTTTGTACTCCTTGTAATAGTCTATAAGTTGTTTAGTTTATGTTAGCAGAAATCTTGTTCCAATTTTTCTCTTTGTTGATTTGTAATTGATACGAATTTTAATGAAAGAATCATTGAGTTCCATTGTCTTTTAAATACTTTACTTTCTTGGGGAAAATTTAATTTTCAGTTTATTCAAAAAGATTTTTGAGAAATTAAAAGTTTTTTTTGAAGAACCATTTTAGCTTAAGTTGTTGATAAGCTGAGTTGACACCTCAGCTTATTAGTGTTGTTTAAGTTTAAAGTGTTAAAATTAAGTCAAATTTAAATTTTCTTGCAAAATTTATTTTCTGTCCAAAAGCTTTTACACTGATAAGCTAGCTTATTGAGGCTTATTTGACACATAAGCCCCAAAAAGCTACTCATCAGCTTGAGCCTTTTACCTTTTATGTTTGCTATTTTGTTCAGGTTGAAGTAATTCCAAGAAAGATAGATGGTAGATGATATTGTAGATCTTAGTAGATTATAATTCAAGAAGATAAGCTGATGTATTTGTAGATTAAGTTGAGAGGTAATTAAGGTACTTTGTGGCAAGACTAGGCTGTTTTACAGACTCAGCACAAGTATTTTTTTCTCCTTTTTACCTTTTTCTGTCAAGTAAATAGCTTATTTGATTTTCTACTTAAAGTTGTTTACTTATTTGATTTTATTGCTTATTTCCAGTTTCATGTTCCTTATTTACTGTTTGTGTGTTTATCTTTGTTGATTTGTATGTTTTATTTGCTTTCATACACTTTACTTCAATGTGTGCTAGTTCAAAATATTTGTGTCTCTTGTTAAAAGTTCATTTTCGGCCAAAACTGGTGTTTGGCGTAAGCATTAAATCTACACTAAGCGTAGGATTAAAGTTAGGTTGTGATTGCACCATGATTCAAGGATAAGTAGAAGTATATTTCAAGTTTTTTTCATCAAAAATCATTGAAAATAAAAAAAATGTTCCTTGTAGTCCCTGTAGTGGTATTAGCAGTAAGTAATTAACTCTTTCAATTTGTTGAATTTGAGTGCTCTTGTTGCCTGATTCATGTTAGTTTAGTGTTTATTTTCATGCTTGAGTACTTGTTCGGGGACATTGCACCTTATGTAGAAATTCTAAGCAAACAACTTGGCCATTTTCGGCCTAGTAGTGTTCTATAAAACCTACAGACTTTATGTTTTGGTAAGTAGGAGTTAGAGTTTCATTCTTGGTGGATAGATAGTTTAGAGGTTGAGCTTTTTCTATTTTATGCTAGTTGTAAGATTGCTGCTTATCTTAGGGCTTTTAGGTCTAGTGTAATTTGGCTCAGAAAGAAGCACTTGCCTTTTTCTTGCTGCCATTGTTACTCGTGTTTTTATATGCTTAGATTTTTTTTTGTTGGTTAGTGGTATTAGTCTTTCCTGCATCTTGATATATAGGATAGTACAACTTATATTTAGCCTTTATTCGGTCATAAAACTCAACAAATCAAAGTCGTAAATAATCCGTTAAATCTGCCTGAGTTAATCACAGAATTATTCATTTAGGTTTATTAGGTATTTAATCGGCTTGTTTGAGGTTTAATTACTATTGTTTCATGTTATTTTGAGGTTACTTTTGAGCAGTTAAGTTTTCGTCACATTTAGTATAGAATCTGCCATTCCATAGTTCATTATATTGATCAAGTATTTGGTCAATTGCACCAGCAAGTATCATAGCTTTATTCTAAGGATTTAGACCAATATAGTTTGCACACAAGTGGATTAGATGGTAGTGTAATTTTGTTTGAGGTTAGATCTTTGATGGGAACTCATAAGCAGCTTATAGCTTAAATGTTAATTGGCCTCAAAATGTAATTAGATGCACATTAGCTTGCAGCCAATGTAGCATATAATACTTACGCCTTTGATTGCTTTGAAATTTTTGTTCATTAAAAAAAGCGAATAGAATAAAAGTGGCAGCAAGGGGATTCGAACTCCATACCTCACATACAGTACAGACGGATCAAACAACCACTTAACTATCTGCTCTAAGCCTACTGTCATTGCTAAAAAACCAAAGACCTCCATTTTCTAGCTAACTGTGCATTCAACAGCTATTTAGGGGGTTATTTTTTGTTAGAGGCTTGATTTTTGGAACAATGATAGAAAATAGGTTATAGTAGGGTTTGATCATCTGGTATCGGAAGTTTGAAGGTGTTTGGTTGGTTAGAATAGCATTTACATCCATTGTCTTGCCTTAATTTGCCCAGCAGGCCATCAGCATATCATTTTTGCATTTTTAGTGTTTTTCCATGTTCTTGGATTGAATTTGTGTCGTATGTGTCTTTGTTGATTGTGTTTGTGAGTTGTACTTGACTCCTCACTTGCCAAAGCAAGTGAGGGTGCCGTTTGTGCCCAAGAATCACACGAAACAAGCAAAAAACGAGCACAATACAGCCAAAAAATCATACAACAACTTTTCTCTTTGTTGTTCGAGAACGATCATTTTTTTGTTTTTTTAGTGTTGTCCAATATCGGACAACACTGATATTCGACAACACTTTTCTCTGGTGATATATCGGATAAAACTGAAGTACTCCAAATTTGGAGTACTTTAGGGTATTTTTGTTTTTAGCTTCATTTGGTAAAAAAAAATAGTTTTTCAAACTTTTTTTCATTTTCCTTGTTAATTTAGTCAAAATAGAATTTTTAGAAAATTCATTTTATTTTTCCTATTATTTTAATATTTTTTAGCATTATTTTAATATAAACGTGTTTTTAGCTATTTAAAAATAGAAATATAGTTTTCAAAATTCTAGAAAAATATTTTTTAGCTTTTAATTAATATAAGTAAGATTTTAGTTTGATAAAATATAATTTTAGACTTTTTGTTAATTATATTTAATTTTAGGGCTTTAATTAGCATTTAAAATTAAATATTTAATTAATAATAAGTTTTAAAATTTATTTATTGAACTTTTATTCTTATTTATATCATTTTAGACTTATTTTTTAATTTTTAATTACTTTTTAGTTTAAAATTTTATTTTCCTCACGTTTTAATTTTACGTCGTAGTTTTAAAGTAGCGTAACTCGTCATTTTCTTTTCTCTCTTTCTACAACCAAAAACGTAACTAATCCAAATATTGTTTTATACATATTGGCACATAACACATACACCTCCTTCGAGAACGAACTCGCATTTATTCGGTTTTACGGTTTTCCTAAATCGTAGAATTTAATATTTGCCACGGTTATTTGTTTTTTCCTAAAACAAGTTACTAATTTACCTACATCAATTCATGTTTTATATTAATTAAATTAATAAAAGATAATTCAATAAAATCATCCATGTGTACCCGAGCCCTAAATCTCGAGCCTACCGAGACACCCGTCTCGGTCGCACTTAAACAAACCAAATCGAACACCAAAACCAATATAGCCTGATTAGACAGAAAATTATGTCGTTGTGCTGTTGCGAAATTGCCTTAGGGAATCTGCGACAGAAATTCAGTCGCAAAATCTGTCGCTAAGCTGAAACAAGCCAACCCCTGCTGCGATCCAAGCTCCCATCGAGAGCCATAAGGATCTCGGGTTCCCACTGTGCTCAATCAACAGCCCCTGCTGGAGGTGTTGGTGCTTGCGGCTGCCAAAGGAAAACCACCACCGCCCTTTATAAGGGTGCGGATGGTTGGTCAAAATACCACCGAGAGTCTTAAGACTCTCGGTAGTCTTAAGACTCTCGGTTGGTGTGCACAGCCGAAACAAATCAAAACCAACCTGAGACTTTCATGTTTTTATCTTTTAGTCATCATGTGTTCATAGTTTAATTCGAATGCTTCATAATTAAATAAATAAGATAAAAGATTAAAGATCAAAAGATTACCAATGCGTAGTGATTAAGATTAAAGACTTGAACACAAACCCGTACTTAAATCAATGATCAAACCAATTTCCCTTTCCCTTTTCTTGTGTTAAAGCCGGCGGCCAAAGCAAAGGTGGCTAGGGTTTTCTTGATTTTTGTAAAAAAAGTGAATAATGAATGAAATGGTAAATTCCCTGGCTTCTTAATTTTCTTAGTAGCTGGGCCAAAGGCCCTTTCTCTTTTCTTTTTTTTTTTGGGACGCCAGCACACACACATGCATACATGTTTTCTTTTCCTTTTCGGGTTTTAAATATTATACGTACGTGTTCGTATTTTAATTTCTTGTGTTAAATTCTAACATGTATTATATATTTTACTGAATAATTAATAATAATTGTAAATACTTGGATATGAACATTCTATATTCTTGGAACATGTCGTGTATTTAATTAACGTAATTAATTTTGTGACTGCGTGTAATTAATGTTTTTATGGATTTTAAACGGGTTTAACAAACCATCCCTCCGATAGTGAATGGTGTATCATACATCCTCTGGATAGATGGTACAAATGTTTTTCTCGTTAAAATTTAACAAGGTTTACAAGGGAGAGTATTCTTGTATTTTTCTTTACTATGGATGTATGGGTTTTTATCTAAAAAAAATTCTTTTGAAAAAAAATCATATTTCTTTCTAAACTTTTTCTTCGAAAAAAAATTAACTTAATTTTTAAAATAACTGATTCGAAAAAAAAATATTTCAAAAAAATTAAACTTATTTTTTAAAAACATTTGTTTCGAAAAAATAATCTTTTTTTAAAATAACTTGTTTCGAAAAAAAATTATTTTTGAAAAACAAAGTTTAATCTTTTTCAAAAAAAAGTTTTTCGAAAACAACTTTAATTTTTTTTAAAAGTTTGTTTCGAAAAAAAATTATTTTCGAAAAAGAAATTCAATCTTTTTCGAAAAAAATTAATTTTTTTAAAAAATACTCCCTCCGTCCCTAAATAAGTGTCCACTTTGACATTTTGCGGTCTTTCTTCTTCAATTTTGACCGTAAATGTTGTTTCTTGTGTTATACAATAGTTGACGAAAATTATATCAATGAAGAATACATTTAAAACTCAACTCGTTCATATATTTTACATAGAGTATTATATAAGACAAATAAAAGTATTTACGGTCTAAGTTGAACAAGAAAGATCGAAAAAAATCAAATTGGACACTTATTTAGGGACGGAGGGAGTAGTTTGTTCCGAAAAAATTTAAACTTTTTTTTAAAAATAGCTTGTTTCGGAAAAAATTCTAATAAAAGTTTACATATTTTTTAATTATAACTTTACAAATAAACATGATAGTTTTAAGTTGAAATAAATTTAAGAAATAATAAACCACTTTATATATAAAATTATTATGAAATTATGATAACTGATCGTGAATGATAATTGCTAATCATTTCAACATTGGTCATAATATATTATATATTATATAATGTGTAAATATAGACAATCTTCGTAATTTATATGTCTACACATTTTTTTAATTTTAGTAACTTGAAAAATCTTCCTATTTTATATGGACGATTTAATCGGGTTAATTAGCAAAATGCTTAGAACTTTCTAATTTTTACTAAAATATATATATATAAAGGATATATGTTTCTGAATATCCAAATTTGTAAAAAAAATTGGTTCAACATCAAACACATATTTAATATTAAACATACATTAGATAATTGTATGTAAACAATAAAAGTTTACAGCAATAATCATTTGTATATATTGCATATTAATTTGTACTCATTATGTCATTTAATGTGAATTGGTACCCAACTAATACGAAAATAAATTTATGAAGTTTTTGTGTTGTATATGTTTGTAACAAAAGTTTGTAAGGGTGTATTATTTTAAATTTTGGAGAGATATGCAATCTCTTTTACAAGTAGTACAAATTTATGTGCCATTAGAAAATAGTACATACTTATATAATGGGGTTTTTTTATCGGTTTAGACGGAGTATCCGGAAGGCCTTTTCACTAACCGAACTGATTGTGACTCCGGTTCCCAATTGAACCGTTGGTCCGGTTCGATTTTCAAATCTATGTACACCATCATTTTAAGGAAAAAATATGTACGATATTGTAGATACATGCTCTTAATTTTTGTACAATGTGCATATTTAATTAGTATTAAATATTTTTATCTTAAATGTTGTAATAATTATTATGTATTGATTAGTTTTAATATGAATATTAAATTAGATTTTTATGTTTCTATTAATTCCTAATCATGCGTACAGAGTTGTACATTATGATTACTACATGTAAGTTGATTTTTTAACATTTCCATTAATAGTAGTGGCTTTTTTAGAACTAGTATAGAGACGTTAAATTGTGTGAAACAACCATAATGGATGCTCTTATTTTCGGTCAATGAAGTCCCGTTTATGTGTCATTTTTTGCCCTGTTTTGCGTTAAAGTCCCGTATACATATGTGATCAAAATCCTCTTAAGTTGAAACTAATTTGATAAGTCATATTGATCTATATTTTTATTGGTAAATTTGACCAATTAAGTTAACTTCAACATCTATATACATGCTATCATTACTGAGTTGAGATTATAGACCCATAATTTAATATATATCCTTGCCACTTATTTTTTGATTAAAAACTTACTTTCCACCTATTTTTTAGAAATAAGATATATTACAAAGGGTAAATCATCACATGACAATAAATACATTATCACAGCGAGATTTAAATTATCTTTCTAAAAAAGAGCACATACATATGCTTTCGACAATTTTTTTTTATGAGAAAATCATATATGATTCGTATCACAAACAATATATGATTTTATAATTTTGTGATATAAACCATGTATGATTTATTCATACGAGAAAATGAGAAAAGCATTTCATGGAAGATATATACATGTTCCCATCTATAGAAGGATGATTTAATTCCCGACTATGTTTTATTTTACGTAACGGTTAACGGTTTGTGCGATATTTTTTTAAACAAAAACAATGAGTGTTTTATTCAATGAAAAAATGAGTCGTTAGAATTAGTTTATTGGATTTATACTAATTTAGGAGTTGATCTTAAAAAAATTTCCATACCATTGTTTTCTAATGAATCTTATTCAATTATTATCAAAATCATAACCATGCATTTGATACTATGTGAAATGTACCCGTTGATGATATTAGAGAAATAGGAATTGTGAAGTTAAAAACCTCTTTATTTGGCCCTAAGGAGTGTCATATTATTTATCACTCCTATTTCAAAATACCCTCTTTATTATAACAAATCCTGTTCCTCATTTGGTCCTAGCACTACCAATTTTTTCCCATCATTATCAATGTTCCAAAACATGGTCAACAAGGGCTATTAATCGCCGGTTGATAGCTAGAAGGCCCTCAACCTGGCCGATTAATAAAAATGAGAGTAATAACGGTCAACTATGGTCAACGACGGTCAAGGGAGGTCAAACTTGCAGAATACCTGCGAATTTGGCCGAACATACCAAAAACTCACAGCAAACTTATGTTTACCACTTATAGTAAGTGAATTATCTCCTTTTGTAACTAAAGAATTAAAATAATTAATTGCCATTAATTATATACTAGTTTAGGGCGCCCATTAAATCAGTCACAAAGCTAAAAACGACTGTTACAATTGGAACCTATTTCCATTCACTAATCTATATCAATATATATTAAAAAAAATTACTAAAGTCTAAGGCCTCTTAACTTATGGAAGGAAAAACGCTATGAAATCATCTGTTTACCTAAGATCAACATTGATAAAGCTTTAACGTCAACACTTCTAAAAAATAATTTTATTGACATGACAATTTTATTTTAGACTTAGCATGTAGTACATGTACATACAGAATTTAAACCCCCGGGACCTAGGGTGCATTTTCCATTAGTTCCATTTTTAGCTTCACACTTTCTGACTGCAACACATTGATAGGAAATTATTGTCACACACCCCTATTGTTTCCTCGTTGCAACTAACAGTCGTACTCTAGCTCGTGGCCGATAACTCCAAATTACCCACGTTGTCTAAAACATAAGTTCATGGATTAAAAGAATTATATGTTGAAATCATAAAAACTTATATAAAGAAAGTGCATTGTCCATATAAGAAGAGACCTACAAAAGTGAGGACCCTTGGTGTTTTTAACGTGCATAATAAACAATTACACGCTTCATCGCTAACAAATTCATGGAATTACAACTTTCATATGTATAATCATAAAATAATTAAATACCTGCTCAAATAAAAGCTTTATCGATTCTCATGGCATAGTAAAACATGTCATCCTAGTTTCTTCAAATATCCATAAACATAATGATAGATCATAAATCAAGATAAAAATTGAAACATTTCAAACACAGCTTTAGGAAAGAAAATTAATCAAAAAAACTTAATTTATTATTTAAAATCAAATATATGATTACCAATGGGTTTTTTTTTCTTCATCTCCATCCTCCATTAAGCATAGCTAAGCAGCAATTTCACACAAAAATTTCAATTTAAGCATAGCTAAGTAGCAAACACATCCAATTTACTATGCAATTTAAATACAATCCCTAATTTGAATATGGATATAAGTGATACTTACCTATTTTAAATAATCGAGTTCAGTAGAAATAAAAGACCCACCAGCATATAGATCGGATTTGAAGGGTGTTGAAACTAATTTGAGAAGAAATTACTTTTGAATCTTGGATCCTGGATTAATGTTAGATACTTTTTATAGTGTATATTTGAAACTTCCTATGAAATATATTTTGGAATGGTTTTATGACATTAAATTTCATTGAAACTGCTATGATTTTGAATTAGGTGTGTTGTAGAATAATGGTCAAACTAAAAAGATTCAATATGGTAGTGTATTTGTTATAATTATTTGGTTACTTTGTTATTTATGTAAAGAGATTAAATATGATAACACGTACTATTCGAATATCCGTAATAACTTTCTAAAATTAAATTAAGTTTATTACAAAATTTATGTAAAGAGATTAAATATGAAACGGTTGAGTTTCTGAAGAGAGATCAGCGTGTTATGAATAGCAACGTTATGACAACTAAATCCACAAATGTGATTTTTACTAGAATTAGCTTCGCAATTCAAAAAAGGCTTGCGACGCAGGTTGTTGCTCGTTTGCCTTCTACAGCTATGTAATTAAACTTTTAATAATTATAAGGATACTATTTACTAAACCTGAAGTTGGATACTAGTGCTTGAGGGCACCGTACCTTTTTTCTTCGAATATGACTACATAGTTTATGTAACATTTAAACATTTAAAATTATAAAACGTCAACTTTTAGATCTGTTGTTAAAATGATTATGGTTTTGTTAAAAATAACAATATTTATAAAAAACTTGATACAAATATTTTTAAAAAATATTTTTAACAAAGATAGCCTACGGTCTTATGGTATGTTTTTAAAAACATTATCACTTATATATAGAAACCAATTTATTGTCCATTCAATTTTCAAACTTAATTTGGTAGGGCCTTTTTAATGAATCACTTTCAAGATGTGGGTTAAAAAATTTAAAATCATGGTATTATTCCTAAAAATATGGAAAAAAATTTAAAATTTTAAATATTACTAAAGGTAGCTAATGACAAAACTGAATGTTTATAAAGTTTTGTAGTGTTTTTTTAGTAAAACTATTATACACTAACATTTTATTTACATTTATAAAATATTTCCTAAATATATTTTTAGTTTTTTTTACGTTTATAAAAAGTTTTAATTATTTAATTAAAAATTATTTAATTAAGAATCTATTATTACGTTTATAAAAAGTTTTAACAAAAATACGTCTTTTGTAGTATCAGTATTTGCAAAATCACTTTTGTAGTGGCTTAATTAAGTCCAGTTTTGATCTAAATCCAAACCGGTTTTAACACAAAAATTATCTATATATGGAATTATTTTTATGGTACATTCAATTTTTTAATCATTAAAATCTTGTACATACGGCTTATTTTAAGAATTGTTTTTAATGTTGCAAGCATAAGGAGTTTGTAAATTATTTTAGTTCATTAGTAAATCTAGATCTTAAACAATTAACATTAAACAACTTCTGATATAATTTATAAGAAAAAGAATAATTTGTGATCAACATAAGCAATCGGGTGGTAATCGTCAAAAAATTATATTCAACAAATTTAGAAAAAGACCCGTGCGTGCACGGGTATTATAACTAGTTATTATATAACTGAAAACATTTAATTTTCAAGTTGTGTTGTAACTTCTATGCCACTTTTACTTATTTTTTATGATGTTTTTGTCTTAATATTTTAAGACAAGGTATAACGTGCATTTAGCAATCTGTAATTGTTAAGTGTCAGATGTTAATGTACGTCAACCATGCAACAAAAATTTGATATACTTTAATGACAACACTTGTAAAAAATCATTTTATTGATATGACAATTTTATTTTAGACTTAGCAAGTAGTACATGTACATACAGAATTCAAACCCCCAGGACCTTGGGTGCATTTGCCATTAGTTCCATTTAGAGCTTCACACTTCTGACTACAACACATTGATTGGCAATTATTGTCACACGCCCCTATTGTTTCCTCGCTGCAACTAGGATTCGTACTCAAGCTCGTTGCGGATAACTCCAAATTACCGACGTTGATTAATGGAGACAAATCCCTTGCCATCATCATGGTGCAAATTTGGAGAGAGACTGCATTCATATATCAATATATCAACATCCAAATAATATATAAATTAAATATAACTTGAAAATATAATGTTACAAGTGACAAATTTATTACCTAGGAAACAAATGACGATGCTTATATTCTTGCTCACCATTTTGAAGCTAAAATGAGTTTTGTAAATTGAAAATTGCAAACCTTTGTAATAAGTTGCTAATGGAGAATGATATTGACAAACTTGCTATTATGCGATCCTTTTATAGGCATACATGTTATTCGGTCAAACGACTATATAAGGGAATTATCTTGTTTTGTAACTGAATAATTGCAATCATTAATTGCCATTAATTATATACTAGTTTAGGGCACTCATTAAATCAGTCACAAAGCTAAAAACAGCTGTTATAATTGTAACCTATTTCCATTCACTAATCTATATCAATATATATATTAAAAAAAATAAAAAAATCTACAAGGCCTCATAACGTATGGAAGGGAAAACGCCTTGAAACCATCTCTTTGCCTTAGAGCATCGACAATGATAAGACTTTCTGTAACTTTATAATTATTAATTTATGAGGGAAGTGCAAAAATCATACTTGTGTTATGTCGAAAAACAGAATTACGTCATTCGTTAGTTTTTTGGACACCAACCATCGCTCCGATAGTGAATGGTGCATCATACATCATGTGGATAGATGGTGCAAATATTTTTCTCGTTTAAAATTAACAAGGTTTAAAAGGGAGGGTATTCTTATCTTTTTCCTTTACTACAGATGTATGGAGAACCTTATCATTTAAAAAAATTGAAATGTGTTTTTATCTAAATAAATGAGTATTAAAAAAAATCAAATTTCTTTCTAAACATTTTTTCGAAATTTTATTTCTTTACTTATTTTTTAAAATAAAGGATTCGAAAAAAAAATTATTTTCGAAAAAAATTAAACTTACTTTTTAAAATAACTTCTTTTAAATCATTTGTTTCGAAAAAAATAATTTTTTTTAAATAACTTTTTCGAATATTAAATTATTTTTTGAAAAAAATTTTAATCTTTTTCGAAAAATAAAAAGTTTTTCGAAAAACTAGTTTAAGTTTTTTAAAAAAGTTTGTTTCGAAAAAAAATATTATCGAAAAAAAAGGTCCAATCTTTTTCGAAGAAAAAAGTACATTTTTTTGAAAAAAATATTCTTTTTTAAAAAATAGTTTGTTTCGAAAAAATTAAACTTTTTTAAAAATAACTTGTTTCGAAAAAATTCAAATAAAAGTTTACATATTTTTCAATTATAACATTACAGATGATGATGATAGTTTTTTAGTTTAACTGATTTTGAGCAATAATAAACCACTTCATATAAAAAAGTATTACGAAATTATGATAACTGATCGTGAATGATAATTGCTAATCTCTTTAACATTCGTCATAATATTATATATTATATAAC
The DNA here is from genome assembly GCA_025667525.1 of Glebionis coronaria. Taxonomy (NCBI): domain Eukaryota; kingdom Viridiplantae; phylum Streptophyta; class Magnoliopsida; order Asterales; family Asteraceae; genus Glebionis; species Glebionis coronaria. Next base: position 165,641 of record JANFOE010001989.1, read on the forward strand.
ATGTAAATATATACAATCTTCGTAATTTATATGTCTACATATTTTTTATATTACAGTAACCTGAAAATCTTCCTATTTTATATGGACGATTTAATCGAGTTAATTAGCAAAATGCTTAGTATTTTTTTAATTTTATTAAAATATATATATAAAGGATATATGTTTTCGAATGTCCAAATTTTTAAAAAAAATGGTTCAAAATCAAAAACATATTTAATATTAAACTTACATTGGTGAATAATTTAAATAATTGTATGTAAACAATAAAAGTTTACAGCAATAATCATTTGTATATATTGCATATTAATTCGTACTCATTATATCATTTAATGTGTTTTGGTCCCTAACTAATACGGAAATAAATTTATGAAGTTTTTGTGCTGTAAAGGTTTGTAACAAAAGATTGTAAGGATGTATTATTTTAAATTTTGGAGAGATAGTGCAATCTCTTTTGTAAGTAGTATAAATTTATGTGCCGTTAGAAAGTAGTACATATTTATGTAATGGCTTTTTTTATCAATTTAGACAGAGTATCCGAAAGGCCTTTTGGCTAACCGAACCGATTGTGACTCCGGTTCATAGTTGAACCGGCTGTTAATTTTTATACAATGTGCATATACAATTGTATTTTTAAGTAATGAGATGTATTAGTTATATATTAATTAGTATTAATTATTTTTTATCTTAAATGTTGTATTAATTATTTTTTATTGATTAGTTTTAATATGAATGTTAAATTACATTTTTATATTTTAATTAATTCCAAATTATGTGTACATAGTTGTACGTTATAATTACTACATGTAAATTGATTTTTTAACATTTCCATTAATAGTAGTGTTTTTCTAAGTAGTATAGTGACGTTAAAGATGCTCTAATTTCGATCAACGAAGTCCCGTATATGTGTCATTGTTTGCCATGTTTTGCGTGAAACTCCCGTATATATATGTGATCAAAATCCTCTCAAGTTGAAACTAATTTGATAAGTCATATTGATCTATATTTTTATTAGTCAATTTGACCTATTAAGTTAACTTCAACTTCAATATACATGCTATCATTACTGAGTTCAGATTATAGACCCATAATTTAATATATATCCTAGCCACTTATTTTTTGATTAAAAAAACTTACTTTCAACCTATTTTTTAGAAATGAGATATATTACAAAGGGTAAATCATCACATGACAATAAATATATTATCACAGCGAGAATTAAATTGACTTTCTATAAAAGAGCATATATATGCATTCGACAAGTTTTTTAGTATGAGAAAATCATATATGAATCGTATGACAAATCATATATGATTTTATAATTTTGTGATATAAATCATGTATGATTTATTCATACGAGAAAATGAGAAGAGCATTGCATGGAAAATATATGCATGTGCCCCTCTATAGAAGGATGATTTAATTCTCGAAGCAATGGTATATTTTACGTAACGATTAACGGTTTGTGCAATATTTTTTTTAGACGAGAACAGTGAGTTCTTTTGTTTCGATGAAAAACTGAGTCCTTAGAATTAGTTTATTGGATTTATACTAATTTAGGGGTTTATATTAAACTTTTCCCAACCATTGGTTTCTAATGAATCTTATTTAATTATTATCAAAATCATAACCATGCATTTGATACTATATAGAAAGTACCCGTTGACGATATTAGAGAAATATGAATTTTAAAGTTAAAAACCTCCTCATTTGGACGCAAGGGGGTCACATTATTTACCACTTCTATTTCAAAATACCCTCTTTATTATAACAAACCTCTTCTCCTCATTTGGTCCCAACACTACAATTTTTTTCCATCATTATCAATGTTCCAAACCAGGGACAACAAGGGCGATAAATCTCCAGTTAATAGCTAGAAGGCCCTCAACCTTGCCGATTAATGAAAAAGCGATTAATGACGATCAACTATGGTCAACGGAGGTCAAACTTGCCGAAAACCTGCGAAATTTGGCCGAAAATACCAAAAACTCACTAAAAACTTATGTTTACCACTTATAGTTAGGGGAATTATCTCGTTTTGTAACTGAAGAATTACAATAATTGAATTCCATTAATTATATAGTAGTTTTGGGCGCCCATTAAATCAGTCACAAAGCTAAAAACAACTGTTACAATTGGAACATGTTTGCATTCACTAATCTATATCAATATATATTCAAAAAAAAATTAAAAACTCTACAAGGCCTCATGACGTATGGAAGGAAAAATGCCTTGAAACTATATGTTTGCCCCAGAGCATCAACAATGATAAGACTTTAACGAAAATACTTTTAAAAATCATTTTATAGATATGACAATTTTATTTTAGACTTAGCAAGTAGTACATGTACATACATAATTTAAACCCCCAGGACCTAGGGTGCATTTGTCATTATTGTCACACGCCCCTATTGTTTCCTCGTTGCAACTAGCAGTCGTACTCAAGCTCGTTGCCGATAACTCCAAATTAAGACGGTGTCTAATGGAGAAAAATCTATTGCCATCATCATGGTGCATATTGGCAGAGAGACTGTATTCGTATATCAATATATATCAACATCCAAATAATATATAAATTAAATATAACTTGAAAATATAATGTTACAAGTGACAAATTAATTACCTAGCAAACATATGACGATGCTTATATTCTTGCTCACCATTTTGAAGCTAAAATGAATTTTGTAAATTGAAAATTACAAATTGCTAACGTTTGAATAATATTGACAAACTTGCTATTATGCGATCCTTTTATAGGCATACATGTTATTCGGCCAAACGACTATATAAGGGAATTATCTTGTTTTGTAATTGAAGAATTACAATAATTGATTGCCATTAATTATATACTAGTTTAGGGCGCCCATTAAATAAGTCACAAAGCTAAAACAGCTTTTACAATCGGAACATATTTCCATTCACTAATCTATATCAATATATATTCAAAAAAAATTTAAAAAAGTCTACAAGGCCTCATAATGTATGGAAGGAAAAATGCCTTGAAACCATCTGTTTGCCTCAAAGCATCAAACAATGATAAAGCTTTCTATTATGCGATCCTTTTATAGGCATACATGTCATTTGGTCAAACGACTATATAAGGGAATTATCTCGTTTTGTAACTGAATAATTACAATAATTGATTGCCATTATCTATATACTAATTTAGGGCGCCCATTAAATCAGTCACAAAGCTAAAAACAGCTGTTACAATTGGAACCTGTTTCCATTCACTAATCTATGTTAATATATATTCAAAAAAAATTAAAAAAAATCTACAAGACCTCATAACGTATGGAAGGAAAAACGTCTTGAAACCATATGTTTGCCTCAGAGCATCAACAATGATAAAGCTTTAACGACAACACTTGTAAAAATCATTTTATAGATATGACAATTCTATTTTAGACCTAACAAGTAGTACATGTACATACATAATTTAAACCCCCAGGACCTAGGGTGCATTTGCCATTAGATCCATTTTTAGATTCACACTTCTGAATACAACACATTGATTGGCAATTATTGTCACACGCCCCCTATTGTTTCCTCGTTGCAACTAGCAGTCGTACTCAAGCTCGTTGCCGATAAGTCCAAATTATAGACGTTGTCTAATGGAGACAAATCTCTTGCCATCATCATGGTGCATATTTGCAGAGAGACTGCATTCATATATCAATATATATATATATCAACATCCAATAATATATAATTTAAATATAACTTGAAAATATAATGTTATAAGTGACAAATTAATTACCTAGCAAACCTATGCCGATGCTTATATTCTTGCTCACCACTTTGAAGCTAAAATGAGTTTTGTAAATTGAAAATTGCAAATTGCAAACGTTTGTATAATATTGACAAACTTGCTATTGTGCGATCCTTTTATAGGCATACATGTTATTTGGTTAAACGAATATATAAGGAAATTATCTTGTTTTGTAACTGAAGAAATACAATAATTGATTGCCATTAATTATATACTAGTTTAGGGCGCCCATTAAATCAGTCACAAAGCTAAAAACAGCTGTTACAATTGGAACCTATTTCCATTCACTAATATATATCA
>JANFOE010001990.1:0-24243 GCA_025667525.1 Glebionis coronaria
ATATATATTATATATATATATATTATATATACATATAAATATAATATATATTGTTAGCCCTATATTTTATATAGTCGAACAAGAATGTAATAGGTCATCTTAGTCGTTAAATGGTCTTGTATTGTAATAGGTTAGTCGGGAAAACCGGGGCTTGGACTTTAAGCTAATATTGTATAAGTTAGGGGCGTAAGCCCAAAACAAAGCCAAGCCCGGCCCAAGGATTCTAAACCCATGGCCCATATGCCAAGGGTATATATACCCTCTTGCATGTGTGGAAGAGGGTATTGGTTCATTTTACTTTCTCTCTCTAGTAAACATAAACCTTCCAAAATCTCTCTTGTTTCTCTCTCTACTTTTCTTCTCTCTCTCTCTCTCTAAATATCTCTTCTAAATCTTGTGTTATGGATTGATTGGGATTAACATTTGGTATCAAGAGCCTATAGTGGATAGGTGATTGAAGATTCGTGTGTTGTGTTCTTGATTTTTCGTGCCTATCTTGCTCTAAAAGTCTCGTACTAAAATCTTTTTGGTGTTTTTATGGTTTATTCTTGATACAAATCATCTACTTACTATTGGTAGTGATTTGGTATTGTTATTTTTGGTTAAAAACACAATATTTTTGGGTGCTAGATTTATTTTTAGGCTAAAAATCACGAATTTGTTGTGTTCTAGTACTATCCGAGAAAAGGGGTATTTTTTATTCCTTGGTACGATCTCTGTATTGCGATCGCATAAACCTAGGGTTTCTACTTGCGATCCAATATCACGATCACTGGTTACGATCTAGAGTGCGATCACTCACTACGATCCAGAGTACGATCACTCAGTACCGATCACTCACTACGATCACTCACTACGATCACTCACTACGATCACTCACTACGATCACTGGTTACGATCACTCACTACGATTACTGGATACGATCACTCGTTACGATCATAGAGTACGATCAGGGTTGCGATCTAAGAGTACGATCTAAGAATACGATCAAGGACTACGATCAAGGAGTACGATCTGAGAGTGCGATGGGTATTGCGATGGACATCTAAATTTTGTTTGAGTACTTATTAGACTTAGCCACTATCTAGACTAGTCTCGGAACATAGCTTACCGTTTTGTCGGACTGAGGAATTTATTGTCGGACTGATAAATTTTTTGAGTTTTCGAAATTTTAACCACACCTCATCACAACAAATCCACTAAGATCTGCAATTCATTCACAAGTATTCACCATGTCTAACAACAACATCAACATTGCAACTGCTAATCAAATTCGTTTGGAACAAGGTGGCAACGGTAATCCACCTGTGCTCACTGCCGGTTGCTACGTTCAATGGAGATCTCGTTTTCTCAGATTTCTCGATGGAAAAGAAAACTGAACTGCTCTTCGTCACTGCCTTGAGAATCCACCTCCAGTTTTTGAATTCAGACCAGTTACCACACAGGCAAAGGATGGTACTTCATCAACTATACGAGCTATGGAGGATTTTGACATATGTTCTGCTAAGAAAAAGAAACTCCTCCAAGCTGAAGCTGATGCTGTAAACTTCATACTCACTGGAATTGATAATAATATCTATTCCACAGTTGATGCATGTCCTAATGCGATGGAAATGTGGAATGCAATTCATCGATTGAAGCAAGGTGAGTCGATCAATGTTCAAGAGCTCGAGACTAATCTACTTTGGGAGTTTGGGAAAATTCACATCTGAAGATGGTGAATCCATTGACTCATATTACTCGAGATTCTACAAAATGATGAATGAGCTTGTCAGAAATCAAAGCACCATCTCCAACCATCATGCCAATGTTCAGTTTCTACTTCAACTCAAACCGGAATGGCAAAGGTTTGTGACTCTGGTTAAACAAAGGGAAGATATCAAGACCATCTCCTATCACAAACTTTATGATATCTTAAAACAACATCAGAATGAAGTGAATGAACTAAGGGCTGAAAAGGCCAGAACGGTCTGCTAATTCTATTGCTTTTGTGGCTGCTACTTCAACAAAACCCCGTTCCCCGTCAACTACCACCCTACTCATTCCTCAAAGTCATCAAGCTCATCCACCAAACCTCTAGCTGCTGCTAAACACAAAGCAAAAGAAATTGTCCCCACTCCACCTCCAAAGTATGACACCGAGTAAGATGGAGACAGTGATGATGAACAAACTTCAAGGGACAAGAAGATTGAGGAACTCATGTCCTTACTCACCACAACTTATAAGAAGATCTACAAACCTACCAACAATAACCTCAGATCATCATCCAATGCTAGATATAAGGAAGTTGATCATGCACCTAGGTATGATCGTGATGCTAGGTATGATAATCAGAGGATGCTGAATCAAGTTGGGGCTAGAGATACTATAGGCACTCCGGTGGTGCAGAAGACTTGGATTCAATGCTTCAACTGCAAGGGATTTGGGCACATGGCTAGGGAATGTAAGAAGCCAAAAAGGGTTAAGGATTCGGGATATCACAAGGAAAAGATGTTGCTGTGCAAGAAAGAAGAAGCAGGAATTCCACTCACAGCAGATGAAGTTGACTGGCGTGATGACACTGATGATGAAGCCAATGATCAAGAGTTAGAGGCACATTATGTGTACATGGCAAAGATTCAAGAAGTGATTCCAGAGATTGCTGAAAATTCTGGACCAATCTTCGACACTGAGCCAATTGAAAAAGTACCATCAAATGATAACTATAATGTGTTTGCTAATGAACGACGACATCCTGAGCAACCCGAAAGCATCAACGACACATATGTAATGGACACGGAGGATAGCAATATCTATACGGTTAACAGCATATGTGTAATGATAACAGAAAAGCTGTTCATGATACTGACTCGGATGAGGACCGTGATTTTCTTGCGTCTATTATTGATTCTTTAAAACATGAAATTGAGGAAAACAAAGAGGCTAATAAACGTTTGAAGCAAGCAAACACATCCTTAGCCGAGGAGATAGACAGGCTTAAAGAGTGTGATTATGTAAAAGAAGCTGATCGACGGGTTGCGATAGCTAATGGTTTGGTATATGAACGTAAGGTGCTCAATGAACAATATTGTTTTGAAGTAACACACGAAATTCATATGTCAAAACAAAAGATATTGGACCTTGAAGAACAACTGCTGCTACATAAACTTCAAATTACTGAATTAGAGTCGGTTAACAAAGAACAAACAGAGCTTTATAAAACTCGTGAAGAAAAGGATATTGAAAAAATTCTTTCTTTGGAAAAGAGAGTCGACACGTTAAACAACATTGTTTACAAAACGGGTCAGTCTATTCAAACTATGAATATGCTCAATAGAAATATGAAAACGAGTTTTGTCGAGCCTGAATATCTCAAGAAAGTTCAAAGTACCAAGCCTGCTCTTTATGATATCGGGTGTTATGTTGATAATCTTGCTCTTATGCTTTCCCTGACTGCGATGAAATCATTCGTCAACAAGAAGAAAGTCGATCAAACTTAAGTGATTTAATAAACCTTTCTGATTCTGATAATTATATTAAGTTTGTTCCTCAAAAAGAACTTTCCAAAGAACAAAGATGTACAATAGTGTTCCACCACCAAGTGATGAACCCCAAAAGAAAGTTTCTTTAAAAAGGAGTTTCAAAAAGCAATCAATTTTGTTAGAAAAACAAATTTCGGATGAAAAACGTAATGGGATGAGAAAAGCAAAAGTGTTCAGCAATTTGAGTTTATAAAACAAGGGGTTTTAAATTTGTACAAAGTGTCGTCGACTATGAAAAAGTTTCTAGGGATACCATTTGGTATATTAAACCTAACCCACAAGTAGAAGTCATCATTCAACAATGCATTGTTCCAACAATTAATGATCTTTCAAAAAATGTGGAAATGTTTTATAATGCTCTCACTGAGGAAATGTTAACTGATTTAAGTTATGTTAAATCTCTTGAAGATGAAGTTGATTTTCTTCAAACTAAATTAAAACACAAGAACACCAATTTTCTAACGAAATTGATCGACTTTCTAAGGAATACTTGTATGCTGACCATATGAATGCTATACTTGGTGTGTATACCGATCTTGATCAATATTGTCATGTAGCATGTCTAGTGTCCGAATCGGACGCGAAATGTCGCAATCTTGAAGTAGAGCTTTCGAAACAAATTCAGTCATATAACAAACTTTCGAAAAGTTTTTCTCAACTTGAGAAACACTCCATTTCTCTTGAAACTTGCTTTACAAAAAGGTGAAAAATCTCATAAATCATAAAAAGTGTCAAGAAATGTCAGCTTCTTCGTTTCGTCAACTAAATGAAAAAGATTTCGAAATAAATGATTGAAAGCTCAGCTAAAAGAAAGGGACATAGCCATAAGTGAGTTACAGAAACTCATTGAAAAAATGAAAGGAAAGTATGTTTTGGGGGTAAACCATAACCGAATGCGGTTTAAATGCCCTAAATCATCTATTTTGGGACAATCTCCACAGACTTTGCCTAAGATAGGAAATGATAAGAGTACCAATGTGATAACACCTGGAATGTATAAGATGAACACTAAGCCCACTCAAACTGGAACATCGCGGTTACCTCGGAATATTAAGAAAACTAATCAACGTGTGTCTTCTTCTACAGGAGTAATCCCCACTACTAGCGTTAGCGGACCACAGCTTAAGAGCAATAGAATGCAAGATACGGTCATGCCTAACAATAGTCAAGGAAAGAAGTTGGTAGTAGAAGACCACCGTAGGAATTTTAAGTTTTCTAAGAATAAAACGTCTGTAACTACATGTAATGACAGTTTAAATGCTAAGACCTCGAATGTTGAATTTGTTTGTGTTGAATGTGGCAACTATGGTTCGTACTTTCAATCATGATGCTTGTGCTCTTAATCATAATGGCGTGAATACTAGAACTAGGAAGCCTATTCGTGTGCCCACTAGTACTAGTGAACCCCACAAGAACTTTGAACCAATCCACTAATCAACCACTTAAGAAACTAAGTGCGTTAGAATCCACTACTCTACGTAAACAAAGCAGGGTTAAAGAAGCTTTATGAGAACATGATTAGGACATGTACACGGGGGTATTCAAGATTTACACCACCCGGATACAAATGGGTACCTAAGACAACCCCTATTCTAATTGGGTCTATGAATGTTAGCTTCCCTTTAGAATCTAGGTCCACTACTATTTTGGAACCCGTTTCTATCAAGGGCTCCCATTTGTCAAATGCTACATTGTCTTCTAATTCTTATGCAGCCCGTCGAAATCATCCTATTCATAATGGACTCCGGGTGCACAAAGCACATGACGGGAAATCTCAAGCTTCTCATTAACTTCATGGAGAAGTTTCTGGGTACGTGCGGTTTGGAAATGATCAGTTTGCACCAATACTTGGATATGGCGACTTGGTTCAAGGAAAATCTCACTATCAAACGGGTTTATTACGTCGAGGGACTGAATCACAATTTATTCTCGGTTGGTCAATTTTGTGATGCGGATTTGGAAGTGGCTTTTCGGAAATCTACTTGCTATGTTAGAGACTACGATGGAATGACCTTCTTACAGGTTCTCGTGGTTCTGATCTCTACACAGTAACTCTTCAAGACACATCTTCAATAAATCTAATTTGCTTAATGACTAAAGCTTCTTCATCTCAAGCATGGTTATGGCAAGCAACGATTGTCACATCTCAACTTTGACACCATCAACTTGCTTTCGAAAAATGATATTGTGACCAGTCTCCCAAAGTTTAAAATTCGTCAAAGACCATCTTTGTTCTTCTTGTGAGTTGGGGAAAGCAAAACGGAAGTCTTTCAAATCAAAGGACTACCCCAAGCTCAAAAGAACGATTGGAACTTCTACACATGGATTTATGTAGTCCCATGCGAGTAGAGAGTATTAACGGGAAAAAACTATATTCTCGTGGATTGTTGATGATTACTCTAGATACACATGGATCTTCTTCTTAAGGTCCAAAGATGAAACACCAGAGGTTCTCAAAAACTTTCTCAAGATGATACAACGCAATCTTCAAGCTCAAGTCTTAAACGTAAGAACGGATAGGGGTACTGAATTTTTGAACAAGAATTTGCAATCTTACTTTCAAAAAGAAGGCATCGAACATCAAACGTCTATTGCTCGAACTCCTGAACCAAAACGGTGTTGTTGAAAGACGGGTGTAAAACCCGCATAAAAATACCTAGAATATTACGTATATGAAATTACGTATAAATTTAAAACTTATGATTAACGTATGTACGATACGTTTTGAGAACGTTTAATATATTTATTACGTATATTATTTTTTAGTACGACAAATAAATACGTATATTATTATTATTAATATATGACCTGAATTTACGGATAATAAGAATAACCACAACGTAATAATTCACGTCATTTAAATTCACGCTACACGAATATTTAACACGATTATTATTTTACGTATATTAAAGTTAAAACACGACAAGTACTTACGTAAATAATAATTACTTTTAATATGTATAAGATTAACTAGGAAATTCACGACATTAAAACACGAATATACGTAACGATTTGTCGAGTCGCGAATTAAAAATAAACACAAGGTAAAAGGGCTGTGTTTGGGCGGCCAAAGAAGGGGGCAAAGGATTGGGCCGCGGCCCAGGTGAGTGACAACCGACCCAAAACAAGAATATAAACGGGGGAAGGATGTGTTTTCTTTTGGAAGACACAAAAACAAACAGAAACCCTAAAATAACATTGCACGACCGTTTTTTTTGGATCTCTCCTGCCGTCGAATACATCACCCCAAACAGGTCGTGATTTTTAATCCCAAGTTTAAGGGTGACTGTGATTCATGTTTTAAACTCCTAAACCCTAAACGAGTTTAAGGTATTGCTTAATCCTTTTTCCTTTGTTTGTTTGTACATTTAAGTAATCAAGAACAATTAAAAACGAATTATGAACAGTTGTTACACGTGGGTTTAAATAAGATTAAGGGGTTATAACCGGTTTACACTCAAACCGAGACCATCCAAGGTCTCGGTGGCAGTTTTCTTCCACCAGCCGCAAGGGCTGGGTGGTTTTGTTTCTATCGGTGGCAATCCAAACACCCCCAGCAGGGGTTTTGTTCTAACAGTGGGAACCGAGACCTGTTAGGTCTCGGTGGTTAATTATTATATGGCGGTGGGTAGTTATAAAACAGAGGATGAACTAGTAGTCGATCGAGGGCTAAAAATAGGTAAACAGGGGGTACCCGGATCTAGGCAGCAGGTCTGGGTATGTTTATTGGATAGAACTGACTAAAGATATCGGATGAAACTAAATAAAGATGTTGGACAGAACTGGTTTATATATGTTGGACAGAACTAAATAGTATCTTGGATAGAACTATAAAATAGATGTTGGACAGGACTAGAATTAGGGTGTTTGCTTATTTTGTTGGTTGTTTCGTGCGACCGAGATGCGGGTGTCTCGGTAGGCTTGGGTACGTTAAAAATATGTTTATGGACATGATTAGTTCAATATTTTTTACGCGTTATGATTAGATATTTTTACGAGACTTAAATTAGATCTAATTGATAGATTTGCCAAGTGTTTTATTTACAAAATTAGATTAATAAACGTGACTTAATTTATTTATTTAATTATCTAGTTAACGTTAGGTTTATTAAATCATCATGTTATGATATAAATTATGATTTCAAGTAAAACCATGCATTTTATTATTAACTAACAATTATTTAGTTTTAGCATAAGTATTTATTAAGTAAACTTTACTACATGATCACAAATTATATATTTATGCTTATTAACATGTAAGAATACGAATTACGCTAATAAGAATACACGATTTAACTAAAAGCCGTAAAGTAAGTCAAGAACATATAAGACAATACAAGAACAAGTTAAGATTTCGTCAAGTAATTAATAATTATTACGTATAAGTTAATCAAGCGACTCATACACGTCCTTCTTTATTATGTAGCATTTATGGAGTATGATCTTCTTCGCGTTTTCATCTTCCACGTTATTCTTCGTTTGCATTTATTGGACGTGAGGTACGGATTTCCTGTCCTTTCAGTAAGGACTTCCTTTCCTATGCATGTTTAGGATTCCCCGTCTGCAGCCAAATGTTTTTCCCTAGTATATGTTTAAGCTTCTTAGTAATCATGTTAATAACTAAATAAATTGCCAGAGCATTATATACAAGCATGACCAGTTTATGTACTAGTTACGGAGGTACCGTAACCACGGCACTAGAGGCACCGGTGTCGTGACTCACATGCAGGAGAGTGATATCCTGCATCGTCCCACTCATGTTCAGGTTGGCCATTTTTATATGTATGTTTAGTGGGGCGTATGGATGCATCCTAGGCTTATAAGTGTTACAAGTTATCAGGGTGAATGTGGTGTGTGCTCTACATCCTTCACATTGGAGCTGATCCCTCCACCCAGCACAGTATTTAGAGGTCACCCCTCTATAGCATGACGAGGTCACCCCTCCATGTATTCATGCACGTTGATATATTTCATGACCTATATGAGCTCTTTGGCAGTTAAATTACAGTTTCATAATTAAACAGCAGACTTTCAGTATTTACATGAACATGATATTTTAAGAATAAACCAGTTTATTACAAGTTACAAGTTTATTACAAGTTACAAGTTTATTACATATTACAAGTTTATTGCATGTCACCAGGTTTCCCAGAACTTACATTTTTCCGCTGCATTTTCATTTTTATGCTTTCATTTCAGCCTTCACTTATGTTATGTTATTCCATGTTATTATTATATATCCGCGCACTGAGCATCTCGCTCAGCCGTTTTTCTCTTTTCATATCCCAAACGGCAGGTACACAAGGTCAAGAGCATGGAAAGGTTATGCATAGGATTGGAGCTATATTTTGTTTCTGTTTATATTGCATTACTTTTACTTTATGCTTGTTTATGAGTTTATGTTGGGGACCGATGTTTGATTCCGGTTATCCCTTATGGTCATGTAATGTTTTAGGACATTTACCTTATGCTTTGATATTACGCAATGATTATCCTGTGACATTCCATTTATCCAAATGGGGTGTTACAATTATGGTATCAGAGCACAAGGTTTCGACCTGTAGGCTCTAAAACTTGACCTGTGACTAGTGGGTAGTCACCAGGACCTTCCTAAGCCAACGCTTGTTATTCCACGTATCGATATTTTTCAGCACTTTGATGTTTTAACCATGATGTTTCCTTATAAATGTTTTTACTAATATGGATTGAATAACCGTCATCCATACTTAGTTACATGTAATTGTTTTATGCATGATGTTCCTAGAGAACTTTGGCTAATATGGACTGAACCATTGTAGTTCATACTTGGTCATACGTTTACTGTTAGGTTTAGACGGTTGGTTTTCACGCATTCATTTAGTTTCATTTCATGTATTCATTCATGCATGCATCTCATTGTCGCAGGAATTTTGACTAAATAATGGTTGGTACAGGACTGGCCCTATTTAGTCGCATGTGCTTTTATCGAAACTTTTTGTTGATTAGTGGACTGACCCATAGGCGTCCACACTTGACTTTTGTTTTGTGAACCGACCCATAGGCGTTCACTCATGTACATATCCTCATATTTATTAACCATGCCTTTTAAACTATTTCATGCATTATAAAGTACTTCATGCATCTTTTATGTTTAGGTCAGGTTATATTGAGTCATACTTATCATTTAAGTTGCATTGTTTTGCATTGTGAAACGACTCCTAGTCGTCCACACTATTAACTTTCAATATTTATCTCATTATAGTCATAAAATTTTCATGTTCCCTCATTAATTGTTATGTTTCCTTATGTCAAGTATGTTTTCATACTATCATGGTTAACTTCGTCTTTATGCTGATTATGTTTTATGCTCCTTCATGTTAATTTTGTCCCATGTTTCTTCATGATAATTTCATCTTCATGATGATTATGTTCCATGCATCTTTATGAAAATTATGTTTTCATCATGTTGACCATGCTCTCATGCTAAACACTGATGGATTTCATTTACTCCTTCTTTTATGATAGTCATAGTTGGTTTTCATTAATCATGATTTCATGCAAATCATCGTTGAATTTCGTTTAACCACACTTTTAGCGTTTCCTCTATGCAACCAGGATGATGTCTACGCTAATATCGCTAGGCCATCGGGATTTCTCACTTCAGTTTGGTTTCCTAACCGTTTAATCAGTTATCCTTCTAAATCATGTCAGATGATCGACTCCATACCGATCATTTCATGTGCATTCCATGTGTACTCCATGTACCGTAATCCACGTGTACTCCATGTACCGTATTCCATGTGTATTACACGTACCGTCATCCATGGGTATGTCATTTACAATACTCCGTGAATATTCGTTACTCGATTCTAAATCATCTCAGGCGTACTCCACTTGTTGATAATTTACAAGATGCTGATGCTGCTCATAGCTTTGGAATGTTACTAAATGTTGATGCTGCTGATTATTTGGAGACGCTACGAGATGCTGATGCTATTCAAAACCTGGAGATCCTACAAGACGAAGACAAAGCCTTAGACCAAAGAGATCGGACGAGAAGATGCTTCACCACCAGACGATTTCCATCCCAATTCATGTCCTTACCTTTTAGTTATATGTCACACGTCATTCAGTTCTCTTTTTAGTCATATGAGTGGGAACCGGTACCAACCGGCCACTCAGCTAAATAGTTACATGAATCACCGTCATGAGAATTACCATCATGGGACTGACAGATAAGACAATAGTAACCACTACTGTGACAACAAGTATTCTAGCAATCACAACAGAACACCGGTCACAGACTTAACCAGAATTTCAAGGGTCAGCACTCTAGTAGATCCGCCAACTCTAGCATTTTAACCATCATTTCCATTATGATTTATTTTCATATGTCAAGGCATCCTTCAAGACACATCCTCTCATGTATATGTACTAAAGACACATGTCAAGACACCAGTTATGACACATGTCACACGAATACTTCTTAGCACATGAGTCAAGACACACAATTCATGCATAACTTTTGAACCCAGCCTCAGTGATTCAAGGCACCTTTCCAAGAGTGTACTTATTCTGTTATGCCATGTACAAATCAAGCCACTAAAATTTCAGTACCTTCTCCGACTTATTGTTCATAGTTGGTCACATAGTGTTCGTTCCGTGTGAGACGAACGAAACACATTCAGTAAAATCTGCCACGTTTATTTCGTGTGCTGTCATGACACTTTTATCTCACGTTTTCATATTCGGATATTCATGTCCATCTTAGAAGCCATTATATCATCCATGTATATATAGACTTTCAATTCAGGTTGATGAAAAGATCCTCATTATATTCAGAAATGTTCAGATTCCTGAATACACTCAGCATGGGTTTTACACTAGGAAAATCGGTGAATTATCATTTATGACCCGACTTTTGGTATTCTTACCCATAAATCAGTCGATTACTTAGAAATTTTCTCAGACATATTACCAGAAGGAACTACCAATTTTACCACCTTTCATGACAATATTTTCAATCCAAGTATTATTGGTCTATCCGACCAACTACCAGACTCTAAACACCTTCCAAGATCAAGTTACGATTAGGCTATCAGAAGTTGTGAGTGAAAGAGCAAGGCACTTCCGTGACTGTTCTTCACAAACGTCATGGTCATTATGAATCCATGTTTGTGCCTTTAGTTCACGAATGCCGACATTAATTGAGCATTTGAGAAATCAAATTTTCATGAACTCTGGGCAAGTTCGTTATTCTATTCATTTCTAACATTATGATTTTCTTTAAGTCTATAGAAGAGCACGAAGGCCATCTTCACTCTATGTTACAAGGTTTACAACAAGAGAATTTCACACTAAAGATTTTCCTGTACGTATGTAGTTGATCACAGTGACACGCTGAATCACATGGTTTTCACGGTAAATTTGTTTTTTACCATGACTTTACCTACGCGTAAACGATAAAATCCTACATCCAACCTATGTGTTTCAGAAAATCCTACGCTAAGTGATGTTTAAGTTTTACCCAAACTCATAGCTTCCCAATTGCTATATAGTCATGATCCTAACCACATTTGTTGGTGAGGTATGAAACAAGATGCAGTTACGTTCATATCTAAATGCCTGACTTTTCAACAGGTTAAGATAGAACACTAACACGCTTATAGTCATTTCAACCTTTAGAAATATTTGAATCGTCATTCGATAATTTAACCAATCCTACATGTCTTCTTTCATCTGAAAGGAGTGCACATTAGCAGACTATCATCTATTTTCCAGCCAATGATCGTACGAGTACACGACACTCTTTTAGCTATCAGATCAGATAAAGGTTTATGTTAGCATGCGTTATTTGCGTTCACGTCTGTATGATTATTCAACTCTTAAGTTATGTCTCACGTTAGCATTCATGACCTTGTTCACGCTTATGTCCCTTTTTCATTTAATGATTAGGCTTTTACTTCCACGTTTATGACATGATTTACGTTCACTTTCATTCTAAAAAGATTGTAGAAAACTTGGAAGACCAGACTCAAGTTTGGTATGACTTTCCGTCTTCAAACAGACGTTTCACGCCACATTTCATGTCTCAGCTCGTATCATTGATTTTACCTCATTAGTTATTGCACGTTCACGATATGTTCCAGATCATGTTACCCTACGTTCTTATGTCACGTTCACGATATGTTTTGCACGTATTCTCATTCACCATATGTCTCATAATTCATGTACCATATCTCCAAGTATCACGTTCACAACTGTTCACGTATCACGTTCATAATTGTTGACGTACTACGTCTCAACATATCTCGTACATCAATGCTTTATGTGTGCTTATACCAGTAAGTACGATACCTAGTATCATATCATTCATGTATCTTTTCATGTTATTTCTTATCTTCTTTTATTCCATAAGTTCAGATATGTTCCTTTTTCAGTCACTTCATGTTCCATGATTCCCTTCAGTCACGTTATGTTCCATGTTCCCTATAGTCACGTCACGTTCATGTCCCTTCCAGGGTATCGTATCTCTAATTCGAGGACGAATTATCCTTTTAGAGGGGAAGAGTTGTAAAACCCGCATAAAAATACCTAGAATATTACGTATATGAAATTACGTATAAATTTAAAACTTATGATTAACGTATGTACGATACATTTTGAGAACGTTTAATATATTTATTACGTATATTATTTTTTTTAGTACGAAAAATAAATACGTATATTATTATTATTATTAATATATGACCTGAATTTACGGATAATAAGAATAACCACAACGTAATAATTCACGTCATTCAAATTCATGCTACACGAATATTTAACACGATTATTATTTTACGTATATTAAAGTTAAAACACGACAAGTACTTACGTATATAATAATTACTTTTAATATGTATAAGATTAACTAGGAAATTCACGACATTAAAACACGAATATACGTGACGGTTTGTCGAGTCGCGAATTAAAAATAAACACAAGGTAAAAGGGTTGTGTTTGGGCGGCCAAAGAAGGGGGCAAAGGATTGGGCCGTGGCCCAGGTGAGTGACAACCGACCCAAAACAAGAATATAAACGGGGGAAGGATGTGTTTTCTTTTGGACGACACAAAAACAAACAGAAACCCTAAAATAACATTGCACGACCGTTTTTTTATCTCTCCTGCCGTCGAATACATCACCCCAAACAGGTCGTAAGTTTTAATCCCAAGTTTAAGGGTGACTGTGATTCATGTTTTATACTCCTAAACCCTAAACGAGTTTAAGGTATTGCTTAATCCTTTTTCCTTTGTTTGTTTGTACATTTAAGTAATCAAGAACAATTAAAAACGAATTATGAACAGTTGTTACACGTGGGTTTAAATAAGATTAAGGGGTTATAACCGGTTTACACTCAAACCGAGACCATCCAAGGTCTCGGTGGTAGTTTTCTTCCACCAGCCGCAAGGGCTGGGTGGTTTTGTTTCTGTCGGTGGCAATCTAAACACCCCCAGCAGGGGTTTTGTTCTAACAGTGGGAACCGAGACCTGTTAGGTCTCGGTGGTTAATTATTATATGGCGGTGGGTAGTTATAAAACATCAGGATGAACTAGTAGTCGATCGAGGGCTAAAAATAGGTAAACAGGGGGTACCCGGATCTAGGCAGCAGGTCTGGGTATGTTTATTGGATAGAACTGACTAAAGATATCGGATGAAACTAAATAAATATGTTGGACATAACTGGTTTATATATGTTGGACAGAACTAAATAGTATCTTGGACAGAACTATAAAATAGATGTTGGACAGGACTAGAATTAGGGTGTTTGCTTATTTTGTTGGTTGTTTCGTGCGACCGAGACGCGGGTGTCTCGGTAGGCTTGGGTACGTTAAAAATATGTTATTGGACATGATTTGTTCAATATTATTTACGCGTTATGATTAGATATTTTTACGAGACTTAAGTTAGATCTAATTGATAGATTTGCCAAGTGTTTTATTTACAAAATTAGATTAATAAACGTGACTTAATTTACTTATTTAATTATCTAGTTAACGTTAGGTTTATTAAATCATCATGTTATGATATAAATTATGATTTCAAGTAAAACCATGCATTTTATTATTAACTAACAATTATTTAGTTTTAGCATAAGTATTTATTAAGTAAACTTTACTACATGATCACGAATTATATATTTTATGCTTATTAACATGTAAGAATACGAATTACGCTAATAAGAATACACGATTTAACTAAAAGCCGTAAAGTAAGTCAAGAACATATAAGACAATACAAGAACAAGTTAAGATTTCGTCAAGTAATTAATAATTACTAAGTATAAGTTAATCAAGCGACTCATACACGTCCTTCTTTATTATGTAGCATTTATGGAGTATGATCTTCTTCGCGTTTTCATCTTCCACGTTATTCTTCGTTTGCATTTATTGGACGTGAGGTACGGATTTCCCGTCTTTTCAGTAAGGACTTCCTTTCCTATGCATGTTTAGGATTCCCCGTCTGCAGCCAAATGTTTTTCCCCAGTATATGTTTAAGCTTCTCAGTAATCATGTTAATAACTAAATAAATTGCCAGAGCATTATATACAAGCATGACCAGTTTATGTACTAGTTACGGAGGTACCGTAACCACAACACTAGAGGCACCGGTGTCGTGACTCACATGCAGGAGAGTGATATCCTGCATCGTCCCACTCATGTTCAGGTTGGCCATTTTTATATGTATGTTTAGTGGGACGTATGGATGCATCCTAGGCTTATAAGTGTTACAAGTTATCAGGGTGAATGTGGTGTGTGCTCTACATCCTTCACATTGGAGCTGATCCCTCCACCCAGCACAGTATTTAGAGGTCACCCCTCTATAGCATGACGAGGTCACCCCTCCATGTATTCATGCACGTTGATATATTTCATGACCTATATGAGCTCTTTGGCAGTTAAATTACAGTTTCATAATTAAACAGCAGACTTTCAGTATTTACATGAACATGATATTTTAAGAATAAACCAGTTTATTACAAGTTACAAGTTTATTACAAGTTACAAGTTTATTACATATTACAAGTTTATTACATGTCACCAGGTTTCCCAGAACTTACATTTTTCCACTGCATTTTCATTTTTATGCTTTCATTTCAGCCTTCACTTATGTTATGTTATTCCATGTTATTATTATATATCTGCGCACTAAGCGTCTCGCTCAGCCATTTTTCTCTTTTCATGTCCCAAACGGCAGGTACACAAGGTCAAGAGCATGGAAAGGTTATGCATAGGATGGGAGCTATATTTTGTTTCTGTTTAAATTGCATTACTTTTACTTTATGCTTGTTTATGAGTTTATGTTGGGGATCGATGTTTGATTTCGGTTATCCCTTATGGTCATGTAATGTTTTAGGACATTTACCTTATGCTTTGATATTACGCCATGATTATCCTGTGACATTCCATTTATCCAAATGGGGTGTTACAGACGGAACCGCACTTTGGTAGAGGCAGCTCGAACAATGCTTTCTGCTTCAAAATTACCACTATTCTTCTGGGCTGAAGCAATTGCAACTGTCTGTTATACTCAAAATCGTTCTCTCGTCATCCCCAGACATGAAAAGACACCTTACCACATCATCAATGGCAGGAAACCTACGGTTAAGTTCTTTCACGTATTTGGATCTTTATGCTATATTCTTAAAGACGGTGAGAATCTCGACAAGATGAAAGAAAAAAGGTGATGCATGTATTTTTGTAGGGTATGCTACATTGTCGAAAGGATATCGATTTTACAACAAGAAAACAAAGATTATCATAGAAACAATTCATGTGAACTTTGACGAATTGCCACAAATGGTACTTGATCACAACAGCTTAAGTCCCGCACCTCAATGTCCAGCAATGGCACCTACACACAACAGTGTACGTCCCGTGCAAGAATGTCAAGAAATTACTCCTACAGCAGACTCGACGGATACAACACAAATGAATGAGTTGGTTGATTTATATGATCCAATGTTTGAAGAATATTACTATGGAAACAATCAAGTTGTGTCAAGCCTTCCGCTGTCAATACTGCTAATGAACCCAAACCATGTTCACAAGACACAACTGCCTCTACTTCAGCAACCGTTGCTCAAGAGAATATTCCATTGGATACTCAACAAACTCGAGAAACAGTCATACAACCAACATCACCAACCGTCAATGCTGAAGGAGGAAACAACAATCAAGCAGTCGATGCACAACCTGTCGAAGAAGAATTTATCAATCCGTTCGGTACACCGGTACACGAAGTCGGAGAGTCTTCTACTCAACATGTTGATCCGTCCAACATGCATACATTATACCAACCATATCTATCCACTCACCATTGGACACGTGATCATCCATTGGAGCAAGTCATTGGAAATCCTTCACAGGCGGTTCGAACACGCAGACAACTCAAAACCAATGGCGATGTATGTATGTATGCACTCACCGTGAGTTCAACTGTACCTACAAACATCAAACAAGCCATGACTGATCATGCGTGGATTGAATCAATGCAAGACGAAATTCATCAGTTTAAACGTCTAAATGTTTGGGAACTTGTTGACCGACCCTATGGAATGTCAATTTTAGATTTCAAATGGATCTGGAAAAACAAATTGGATGAAGAACAAACCATCATCAAAAACAAATCTCGTCTTGTGGTTAAGGGATACCGTCAACAAGAAGGCATAAACTACGATGAATCATTCGCTCCAGTCTCTCGTTTAGAAGCAGTCAGGATATTCCTTGCTTATACTGCACATAAGGGCTTCACGGTTTCTCAGATGGACGTTAAAACTGCTTTTCTCAACGGTCATTTGAAGGAAGAAGTGTATGTGAATCAGCCGGAAGGATTCATCGATCCTCATCATCCTAACAAAGTCAATCGTCTCAAGAAGGCTGTATATGGACTTAAACAAGCACCAAGGGCATGGTACGAAGAACTTTCAAACTTCTTGGTATCCAAAGGATTCTCCAAAGGTTCTATTGATCCTACTCTCTTTACTAATAAATATGGGGATGACATAATGCTGGTGCAAGTTTATGTTGATGACATTATTTTTAGTTCTACGAACCCAAAACTTTCAAAACGTTTTGAAAAATTAATGCACAGCAGATTTGAAATGTCAATGATGGGGGAGCTAAAATTCTTTTTAGGCCTCCAGATTCATCAATCCCCACGTGGTATCTTCATTAACCAAGCTAAGTATGCTCAAGAGATACTTAAAAAGCATGGTATGACCTCATGTGCTCGCGTTGGTACACCATTGTCGACCACATCCCTAGACGCTGACTTGTACTCATATCCCGTAGATCAAACGTGATATCGCAGTATGATCGGGTCACTTATGTACCTTACAGCCAGCAGACCTGCTATTCATCATGCCACATGCTATTGTGCACGATATCAAGCTAGACCTACTAAAAAGCACCTCAAAGAGGTTAAACGGATCTTTCGGTACCTTAAGAATACCATTCACATGGGACTCTGGTATCCGAAGGGAACCGGTTTTCATCTAACAGCTTTTTCAGATTCTGATCACGCAGGTTGCATTGATAGTCGAAAAAGCACTTCTGGTAGCATACAATTTCTAGGGGAAGACAAGCTTGTCAGCTGGTCGTTAAAGAAGCAGGATTGCACTTCGCTCTCATCAGCTGAAGCAGAATATGTGGCTCTATCCGCGTGCTGTGCTAAAGTCCTCTGGATGAGAACTCAACTCACGGATTATGGCTTCCACTTTGATAAAATACCTATGTATTGTGACTCAAAGTCGGCCATAGCCATATCTTGCAATCCGGTTCAGCACTCCCGCACCAAGCACATCGATGTTAGATATCACTTCATCAAGGGAAAAATGGAACGCGGCATCGTGGAATTATACTTTGTCAGAACTGAGTACCAGCTGGCAGACTTGTTTACAAAATCTCTCTCGAAAGATAGGTTTGCGTATCTCGTTGGTCGTCTTGGTATGAAGTATATGACTCCAGAAGACTTGGAGGTTTTGGCAAATGAAGCTGCTTGATATACTCTCACGATGACTTCTAAGCACATCACAGCTTAGGACTCGGACCTTAAATAAGGAAAGTTTATCTCGGACGATAACTTATCCTTTTCAACGAGAAATTCATATTTCTCGGTCATGAGCTTCTCATAAAAACATTCAAAGTTTTTAAGCTCATGAAAAACGATTTCTAAGTAAATGTTAGCTTAGATCTCGAACTTCAACTTAAGGAAAGTTTATCACGGATGATAACTTATCCTTCACAACGGGAAATTTATTTTTCTCGGTCATGAGCTAGTCACAAAACAATCCAAGTTTTGAGCTCATGAAACAACGGACCCGACAGGGAAGTGTACGTTTCAGTGCGCTTTCCCTAATCAATAGAAGAGAAGTCTTCTATCCTGATTATTTTAAAACCGTTGAACACAATTTTTCAAGAATTTCTCAAAAGGTTTTTCTAAATCTTTCAAAATTGTGTGTTCAACACTACCTTCCTCATATGTGGTTTTTATATCTCTAAAATGTCATATGTTATTTTGATCAATTTTTGAGGGGGAGCGTTTTAAAATCAAGCCTTTAATGTTGTTGGGTACATCTCTAAAATTGTCATATTTTATGTATCCAACACATTCCAAAAATGATATTAAATCTGTCATATATTATCGGTAAAGGCATCTCAACTCCATACCTCAACATATTTTGTGGTGTCGTTTTTCTAAAATTTTGTCAAATTTTGTCTCAAGACACACATATATTGTTGAGGGGGAGCGACCCGACTGAAAATGTTCCATGATTCATGCGTGCACACATGTTTCTCTCCCGTCGATTTTTCCGAAAATGTCATATTTTAATCAATTGGTATCTCTAATATTATATTATTATATTAGAGATAGGGGAGAAAATATGATTAAAATGTAATATATCGCAACATGTGATCTTAAAGACTCAAGTGGAACTCTTTCCTTCACATGCCAAACTATTTCGTTTATCGATGCATGTGTGTAGGGGAGCTTTTTGAAAATATAAAACTTTCAAAGTGTTAAAAGTTTTGATTTTTATCAAGCACTTTGAATTGCTTTCAATGGTTTTATGGTTACGATCATTACCCAAAACAACCTACTATCTACGACGGAACGATGGAGTCAAAAGGTGGTTTAGGATAGGAAACTAAGTCCTATGATCCAACCAGAACCGGAGGGACTACCCAAGGACATTCCATAGCTAGAAATAGTTGTCCTTAGGAAAGATGGAGTGGAATGAAGCTGAATGAGAACCAATTACTTAAGTTAGCACTAGAACAATCACAACAAGGTTCTAATGATGACGTATTGGTAAGCATTGAAGGAGTTGAATATTCATGCAACTTAGGTAGAAACCGGGTTAACACATCTTTTGAAGACAAGTGTCATGGACCCAGTGATGCGATGCACAACCCTTCCCCGGCCATTCGAGTTTCTCTCAAAAGAAACTTGTCTCATTATCACGGAGATCAACATGTATCTATTGACTTTCTCACTCCGAGTCAATTAATATTGAAAAGGTGGCAGTCTGCTCCAGCCTCCGAATACCAAAATGCACTTATTGTTTCTAGAGCCAAACGAGATCTATCTATAATCTCATTAGGATACAATCGAGTCCTACGCATTATCCTTGTGATATTGCCAGAACATCTGAGTGATACGATTCACAATGAAGATGGAAATCCTGCTTGAGCCAGCATCAAACAAGCTCATGGTAGGTAACTTGTGCGATTCTACACGAATCAAACTTGTGAGAACTGGAAAGCAACTAAGTGGGATTCTTAACTGATTCAAACTTGATTCCAGGTTTCTTCGCAAAATCTGTGTGATCTTGCCAGAACATTCAGAGTGACACTCATTAGTGTTCACAGTGACGAATGGAAATCCTTCCATTGTCAACATCAAACAGCACTACGGTAGGTAACTCGCAAGATTTTCTATGAATCAAGTTTGTGACAAACTGGAAAGCAACAATGGTGTGATTCTTTTAGAATCAAACTTGTTCTAGGAAATCTGAATTGACGACTCTAATCAGACGGATAATTTATCCTTATGATTCACTCTTTACGTTCGTAGTCTGCTTTGAGACGGTCGAGTAAAGAGAACTGGCTACTACCGCCGGAAACCCTGTCAAGGAGATTCTTAATCGAATCTACCCGATCACAGGTACGGTATCTGATACCGTCTAACGGTCTTCACCGACCGGAGGTAAAACGTTACCGAGTTAGGATGAAATGTTCAAAGCCATTTTATCCGTGTCTATATATGTTGCTGCATATCAAGAAGGCGGCGTAGCTGTGTACTAACCGATGTCGATTCAAAAGTCACAAGAGCACAAGATGGAGATAATCAAGATACCTAAGAATGTAAGAATGTAATTGGTCATCTTAGTCACAAGGAGCACAGATGAAGATCTCAAGCACTCAAAGTCAAATGACAAAGGCTCAAGATAAAGATCACGAAAGTATGAAGGAACAAAGCTGTTACAAACAAGATCAAGACCAAGATACAAGACCAAAGCAGGAAGATCTCCTCTACAAGAATGTATTCACTCAACCATCTTATGCTTTTTAAGCTTTTAAGATAACCGATACATTGGGGGAGATTGTTAGCCCTATATTTTATATAGTTGAACAAGAATGTAATAGGTCATCTTAGTCGTTAAATGGTCTTGTATTGTAATAGGTTAGTCGGGAAAACCGGGCTTGGACTTTAAGCTAATATTGTATAAGTTAGGGGCGTAAGCCCAAAACAAAGCCAAGCCCGACCCAAGGATTCTAAACCCACGACCCATGTGCCAAGGGTATATATACCCTCTTCCATGTGTGGAAGAGGGTGTTGGTTCATTTTACTTTCTCTCTCTAGTAAACATAAACCTTCCAAAATCTCTCTTGTTTCTCTCTTTACTTTTCTTCTCTCTCTCTCTCTAAATATCTCTTCTAAATCTTGTGTTATGGATTGAATGGGATTAACATATATATATATATATATATATATATATATATATATATATATATATATATATTGAGTAAGGATCTAGTAAGAATATTAGTTAAAATAAGAAGAACAAGAAGTAATGTGAACCATAGATTAAAAGATCTAAGGCTAAAAATAGGGAGTGGCAGTGATGTAAATAATTAGATGTTTTATTGGATGGAGAAGGTTATAATAGTAAAATTGACTTACTACCCTTCGTTTCTAAATCATGATACGGTAATATGAATGAGACATAAATTCATGTGAGATTATTTTATTTATTAAAAAATTAGATGCAATTAAAACCATGCACACACGACATATAACGTTCGGCTTTATATCATATTTAATAACATTAGATGCATACAATTCATATATACCATGAACACAAGCATCTAACTAGATGCATGGTTTAATATTTATCGTGTCGAATCAGAAAATAATTATGAATGTCGAGATGCACATTTTAATATTTATCGTGTAGATGCATTGCTTTGTATACGAGATGCACGATTTAATACAAGTGGTGCATAACTGGTAGAATTTTCCAACTGTTAGTTTCTTATCGATGCATCAATTATACATCGATTATCGATGCATCTATTATATATGTATACATGTTAACCGATTAGATGTGACCAATCCATGAATCTATCCATTATCGATATGATGCATCTATTATATATCGATGCTTGCTAACGGGATTAGATGCGACCAACCCATGCATCGGTCAATTTTGATGCATCTAACATATATCGATCATTTGTTAACTGAATTAGATGCGACCTACCCATGCATCTGTCTATTTTCTATGCATCTATCATATATCGATGCTTTGTTAACTGAATTAGATTTGACCGATCCATGCATCGATCGGTTTTCGATGCATCTTTATATATCGATGTTTTGTTATTCGGATTAGATGCGACCAATCCATCCATCCATCGACCATTGGCATAGAAATGTTAGATGAATGGCCTCTTTTTGAGAATGTTATTGCTTAATTTCCAATGATTAATGCATTATTACATCTTGTCGCTGTGATACGTGGAATAATGATGGATCCACTTTACATCCATTTGTACAAAAAATATCAATGCATTGCCAGTTAAAAGAAATAAAGTGATGCATATATTAGTAAGCTCATCTATACAAAAAATGATCGATGCATTATCTAATAAAAACAAGCTACATCTTTTTTGGAGTACATTAAAGGATCGAGGTTGTGAAAACAAAGGAAAGTATCTTTATCACTGTATGTCTCGTAGATAAATGGGAGAAGTAATGAGAAAAGAAAGGAGACCAATTAGTAGGTAATTACTTTAATACCCTTAAACATTTAATTAGAATGATTGGTTAGAATTACTTCTTATTCTTCTTATTATAACTTTTCTTCTCATTTGATCTTTACTCTATATATATATATATATATATATATATATATATATATATATATATATATATATATATATATATATATATATATATATATATATATATATATATATATATATACTAGCCGTTAGACCCGTTCGATGGACGGGCTAGCTTTAAGTATATATTTTTTAATGAAAAATGAAGTTATGTGTGTTTGTATTAGAAGTTTAGTATATGTGTTGTTAGTTATACATTAATATTTTAATAATATAGCATAAAATGGAGAAAAATAATGTAGTTTAAGATAATTTATTTATTTAAGAATATTATGAGTTAATTGAATTTGCATACGTTAACGTTATGAATAAGTTTGATACATTAAAATTTTTTGGATTTTAATAAAATTGTATAAAATATTTTATATATTTTTGAATTTTATAAGGTAATAAATTTTGTATATGTTAATGTTATGAATAACATTTTTACATTAATTTTTTTTGAAATAAATATTATTGTTATGATTTTTGTCACGTGTATAATATATCAACAATATATAGCCCAGACCAAAACAGGACAGTCTGAATATCTAAAATTATTTTCATTTTAGTAAGTCAAACTATTGTGAATCATTTGTAATTCATATTTTCTTTTAAATCATTTTATGGAAACCTTTTAATGAATTACATGTGTTATTTTATAAAAGAATTTATTTAAGGCATTTGTAATTCCTATTTTCTTTTTGAAGCATTTTATGGAAACCCTTTATTAAATTACATGCGTTATTTTTATGAAATTTTGTATTTAAGGCATTGTTTCACCATCCTTTTTATAGAATTTTGTATTTAAGGCATCATTTGTAATTTCTATTTTCTTTTTGTATTTAAGGCATTGTTTCACCATCCTTTTTATAGAATTTTGTATTTAAGGCATCATTTATAATTCCTATTTTCTTTTTGAAGCATTTTATGGAAACATTTTAATGAATTACATGTATCATTTTTATATAATTTTGTATTTAAGGCATTGTTTCACCATCTTTTTTATAGAATTTTGTAATTCCTATTTTCTTTTTGAAACATTTTATGGAAACCACATGTGTCATTTTTATAGAATTTTGTATTTAACGCATTGTTTCATCATCCGTTTTATAGAAATTTGTATTTAAGGCATCATTTGTAATTCCTATTTTTTTTTGTATTTAAGGCATTATTTTACCATACTTTTTATAGAATTTTGCATTTAAGGTATCATTTGTAATTCTTATTTTATTTTTTAAGCATTTTATGGAAACCTTTTAATGAATTACATGTATCATTTTGATAGAATTTTGTATTTAAGGTATTGTT